>JARGCV010000806.1:72500-74049 GCA_034064705.1 Bothrops alternatus | reverse complement strand
AACGTGTGGGAACCAGTTTATGCTTCTTCTCCATTTGCACCTCCATCTCCCTCACACGCACATTCCAGCGCACACACAGAGAGACACATGCAGAGGGAGACACACACAGACAGACAGACGCAAAGCCCTTCCCCTCCCCTGCCACCTGGGAACAAGCCAAGGGCGCCCGGGGCCAGCTGAGTGGTCCCCTGTCCCATCCTTTGGCCCTTCCTTCCGCTCAGTCCGGCTGCCACTGGGCCCAAGGCGAAGGGCAGAAAAATCCCAACGATTTTGGCGACGCGGATGGCACAACCGTCGCTCTTTCAACAATAAAAGGATAGTTGAGCAACCATCCGGAGGGAGCGCGCGGGAAGCCAAACAATTGCAAGGAAATCAGAAACCAGAGCTTAGTGGCCCTACGCGTTGAGAAGCAGGTGTCCAGATGTTTGACCGGTGGACCACTCCCTGCCTTCCCGATGGATGGAGTGGCCCTTAGGAAACGATCCTAGATATCTGAGCTGTCGTCCCGAATCACCTCAGGGACACACACGCTTCTCCTGAAGCAAGAACCAGCAAAACCACCAGCGTCTGGTCTCAGAGGGAGGACGGCACGACCCAGCTCAACCGGCAACTTCTCCTATCAGCCCAGCTATAGAAATATTGATGGACACAGCTGCTCCTCCACCCCTCTGAGCTGAACATCTGGATATGGCTATTCTATTTCTGGAAAAGATAGGAAGCCCCCAAGTTCCTGGATGGTCTCTTAGCTAGCACCTAGTTAAGGGGATGAGACGCACCACAGGCTCACTTGAAGCCGACCATCCTGGTCTGGTAAGACTGTCCTTTTAGAAAGAGCAGAGATGGAGTGACACACACAACGCTCCTCGGGCCCTTGGTCCTGAAAACTTGCTCCGTAAACCGAAGGGCCAACAAAGGTCCATTTCCATTTCACAGGACAGAAGAAAACTCTTTGACAGCCGAGATTGGAGAGGGAGGCAAGTTGTAGCTTCCAGATGTTCTGCCAATTGGCATCTCCTGGAAAGCATCATCGCCCGATCCCTTCCCTTGAGGGTCTCCAATAAAGAAGCAACTAATAATAATAATAATAATATAATAATAATAATAATAATAATAATAATGAGCAGTCCAACTCCCTTACCTATCAGGTTGGTTTTTTTCTTTTTGTTTCTCCGCCTCCGTTTCCGAGTGGGTTTCAACCACGGGCTCTCCGTTTTCCCCTTCCGTTTCATCAGCTTCTTCTTGAGACTGGACTCGGAGCTCTGCAAAAGCCACCAGAACCATTGGCTTTAGGAGGAGGAGGCCTGGCCTGCCATGGTTACGGTGGTCCTGGTCCCCCTACCCCACCCGTTTTCTTGGAAGTGGCGAGAAAGTGGAGAGGACGCACAGTTGAGCGACATTTAGCAACAAAGCTGTTCTTGGAAAGATCACGTAATAGGCGACGGAGGCCAAGGAGTCAGTGCTGGTATGCTGCAGGGTAAAACTGCAAAAAAGATAATCGCAGCCCCGCTGGTTACAGTGTGTGGCCGTCCAGCTTTTCCCAGAGAAAGAA
>JARGCV010000806.1:7500-67500 GCA_034064705.1 Bothrops alternatus | reverse complement strand
GAACATTAAATCTCTTACACCAATTATTAGAGTGATTAGCTCTCGGCCCCTTCGTTTTGAAGAATTGATTTCTTTCTGCAGTTTTTGTCCTATGGGCATATCATATAATAATTGAATAGTTAACATTCAATAATAATTACTGAATTTTAATCACAGATCTGAAACGAGTCCAGGAAAACCTAGGTATCTGAGGACTGTATTCGTAAGAAATGGGCCAATTGCAAGAATCAAGGTTTCAGACCTATACATTTTGCAGGAATTGGCTGTACACAAGAAGTAGCAGATGGGAACTAATCAAGGAGAGAAGCAACCTAGAACTAAGGAGGAATTTCCTGACAGTGAAAACAATTATCCAGTGGAACAACCTGCCTCCAGAAGTTGTGGGTGCTCCATCACTGGAGGTTTTTAAGAAGAGACTGAACAGACATTTGTCTGAAATGTTATAGGGTTTCCTGTCTGAGCAGGGGGTTGGGACTAGATGACCTCCAAGGTCCCTTCTATTATTGTTATTTCCTTAGCTGAGAATGTCTCTCCTTAAAATCCAAGAACTAACTTCTGCATGGATGTATGAAACACGGTTATCCAAGATTATCATCTCATGTCTATTTCCTTGGTGTAGAAGTCCTACAGACACAGGTAGGTTTGACTGTAGAAAAAACTACGGTCAGGAGCCAGGACTACATCGCTCAGCCTCAAACCTATTCACGTTTATTTAAAAGTTAAGTCTTGTTGAACACCATGGGACCTCTTTGCCAGTCATTTCCGTAGAACTGTGCCGGGAGAAGGTGCATACCTCCAGACAATCCACAGAGCGAATCAATCGGTTGCACTATCATCGTTAAGTATCTGCATGGGGAGGCCCAAATCTGCAAGATGGTGGACACCATTCCTCAACTAAGTTATGTTCCTTCTGCCTCAACTTAGCCGAGCTTCACTGTCTAGATTTTGAGATATTCTCTCCCCCTCCCAATTAAATGCCACAGGAATCTCAGTATCTCACTATTCACCCCACAGCTAAGAGCCAAAACGGAATACACCTTCCTGAATCAGGGACCAACTATATTTTTTTTCCCCAACCTCAGTTCCCTCCTCTCCCCAACAGACCCCAAACTTTGAAAGACTTCTGCAACTTGATGAGCCAACATCAGTTAGTTCGGGGACAGCCACATGGTCATTTAGAAGCTGAGGCCAACGCCTGCTCAGTGGAGGAGAAGAAAGGGCCCCAGGAAAAACAGAACGAAACGAAACCAGGGATCTGAGATCTAAGCCAGAGTTTGCAGAACGACAGAAGAGGAGACGGAAAGCACTTGAGGAAGCATGTCTTGGATCATTGGAGGGAAGGGGTGGAGAGAGACCCAGCATCGCACCATGGATGATCCAGCTCTCCTACCAATCGCCTGGCCACGAATTAAAGGTTGCCGTTATAGGCTGCAAGAAGCATAGAATCAATGCATAAGCCAGCACTTTCCCCCTAATCTGGGATCCTTCGCGTACAATAGCCGAGGGGTCTCCAACCTTGGGGGCTTTTAAGACTTGTGGACTTCGACTCCCAGAATTCCTCAGTCAGCCATGCTGGTTGAGGAATCCTGGGAGCTGAATCCACAAGTCTGGCTGAGGAATCCTGGGCGCTGAAGTCCACAAGTCTGGCTGCATACACCAGGGTTCTCCAACCTTGGCAACTTTTAAGACTGGTGGACTTCAACTCCCAGGATTCCTCAGTCAGCCATGACGATTTCTGGGAGTTGAAGTCCACCAGTCTTCAAATTGCCATGGCTGGAGAGCCCTGCGGTAGACTACAACATCCTCCGTCACGCCTGGCCAGCCCTTCTGGCAAAGGATGATGTGAGTTGTAATCTAACACACCAGGTGGGGAGAGCCCATTCTGGTCCACAGAAGCCCCAAAGTCTGAGCAATGGCTCTTGATAAAGCAGCAGCAGCAGCAACAGCAGCAGAAGCAGCAACAGCCTCGGGGCGTCTTGCCTTGCCTCCTGCAGAACTCGGCCCTGGGCAGGGTCTGTCTGGGCTACGTGCCTGCTTCTGTCCTGCTTCTTCCAGCTCTGGGCATGCCTGTTTGGACTGCGCCTTGGCCTTGGCACCTGGCAACCAAGAGCAGACCCCTGCTGAGGCCTGACAAGAAAGCAACAGACTTTTATTGAAGAGACGGGCATCCACGGTTCCCCTTGAAACCGTCAAAAGAGGGGGAAAAAAAACACAACCCAACACAAAACCACAATGTGGCTGCAAACCGGATCAAGCGAGGGAGGAAGGAATCTTGCACAAACAATGGAATTCCCTTGGCTGGGCCTGGATGGTGCTGGGTCCCTCGCCGTCGCTTCCTTCTGGAAGCACCGGGGGGGAGAGGGGGGGGAGAAAGGTGGCACTCACCAAATCCGACTCATCGCCGTCTTCCTCCTCTTCAATGGAGTCTGCGGAATCTTGTTCCTCCTCCGATTCTCCATCCACCATCTGTGACGGCCAAAGAAGCTCACGTGAAAACAGAAAAGGCAACCCCTGCTGAAAGGATCGAAGCAAAACTGGGTCTCACACACCTGTCCAGGTCTGTAGGCTATTCTAGCTTGGTACCTTGTAGGTCTATGGAGAATCTCGGTCATCCAGGTCCGGGTTGTGCCAAACGTGCTTTTCCCGAAATTTTGGAAATTTCGGCAGTCCAGTTGCCTCTTGAAAAAGCACCTTTGGGACAAATTTCCTATCCTTTGTCTATCCTGACAAAGGAGGCTAAAATGGAGGTCCTTCATGTCAATAGTTACTTCAAGCAAGTCAAGTTCTCAACCTTGTCTTTCAATGCTCTCTTTGGGTTCTCCAGATCTAAGAAAGAACCTCTTTGGGTCTTCTCATTGGAGCCTCATCTTTCTCCAACAGGACCAAGGGTCCAGTGTGATAACAACACACACATCAAGCTGGAAGTTAAGGTGATACTCTTGTGAGTTTTGTTTTCACGGTGGACAAAGAAGACCTGAGATACATAACAAGGTGTAGAACTCTTCCTCTTGAATGACGGACCTTTTCACAAGACTTTAAATAATATTATCATTTATATCATAATACAATAATTTTAGACCCACAATCCTCCAGAGAAGAATACGGATCACCTTTCTAGCATTGCTAACAGCCACTGGTTCTCTCTCAATAGCAGTTCTGTTCTCCTCCACGGGAAACGTGGCTGTTTGATATGCTCCACGTTCTTCTTCTTCCTCCAGTTCTTCCGAGTCGTCTTCTTCCGAATCAATATCTAATCGTTCCCCGTTCAAGTGTGGGCTGCCCTCCTCCTTCTCAACCTGGACATTCCAACACAGAAAGGTCCATGGTGAGTCTAGAGCTCACGGACATTTTGAATACTTTGTGGAATGGAGGAAAGTGAAAATGGCTGTTCCATCTAGTTCATCTAGAGCTGGCGGTGTGCGGCGGCAGCCAACAAAGCTAATACAATCCTGGGTTGTATCAACAAAGGCATAGAATCAAAACCACGTGAACTATTAGTACTGCTTTGTAAAGCCTTAGTAAGGCCACACCTGGAATACTGCATCCAGTTTTGGTCACCATCTTACAAAAAAGATGTTGAGACTTTTCTTTAAAAAAAAAGTGCAAAGAAGAGCAACTAAGATGATTCAAGGCCTGGAGACAAAAAACATATGAAGAACGGCTGCGGGACTTGGGTTTGGCTAGTCTAAAGAAAAGAAAGAATAGCGGGAACATGACAGCAGTATTCCGGTATTTGAGGGGCTACCCCAAAGAAGAGGGAGTCAAGCTATTCTCCAAAGCACCAGAAGAAAGCAAGACAAGAAACAATGGATGGAAACTAATCAAGGAGAGAAGCAGCCTGGAATTAAGGAGAAACTTCCTAACAGTGAGGACAATTAACCAGTGGAACTGCTTGCCATCAGAAGTTGTAGGTGCTTCATTGCTGGAGGATTTTAAAACGAGACTGGACAGCCACCTGTCTGAAATGGCAGAGGGACTCCTGCTTGAGCAGGGGGCTGGACTAGAAGACCTCCAAGGTCCCTTCCAGCTCTATTCTGATTCTGATGCCATGGTGTCTCTAGGAATTATCCATGGCTCTCTACTGATTCCAAGAGGGGAGAGACTTTCATAGGGGTGCCTGACAATGCAAGCAAACCCCACGTGAAGAGCATTTGATACACCTGGCTACCTTCTTCCTGCTTCTCACCTTGCCGTCTGGAGAATGAGCGATGCTTTTGAACATTTCGATCACTGTCCTCTGCTTTAAAACTTTGGTCTTCTTCTTGGGAACCAAGCTGTACGTTCCCATTCTTCGTTTTTTCTTTCGAGATACGGAAGTAGCTGCACAGGGGGGACACAGAGGAAGATCCATCAGGGGCTGGGAGAAGGCGGGTTCTGCTGGGGTAGGCTGGGAGGAACCCTACCCAGAACAGGTTCTTTTTATGTATATATATATATAAATTTTATTGGTTTTTATGGGGTTAGGAATAAGGTAGGGTTGGGGTTGGGGTTGGGATAAAGGTTAAGGTTGGGGTTTTTCCAAATAACATTGTCAATATTTAGCAAACAGCATAATGTCTGGGTTCATGTATTTAACAAACAATAATAGATAATAGTTAATTATCATAAACAACATATTAATTAATCGCTCAATAGCCTTCTTTTTGCTAGTATACATTCAAAATTACATATCACGTTCCTTTCTCTCTAATTCGTCTTTCTAGCCATGGATAGAAATTATCCCATGTCCTAAAGTTCACGGAGTCTTCTTTCGCTTTTATCTTTAAAGTCCATCTATCCATTTCTGCACACTCTAGAATTTTCTTAATTAGTACTTCTTCAGCTGGTAAGTGTTGGGCAAATACAATTCTTGCTGCCGTTAGTACATGCAGTATTAAATATCTGCAATCTTTCTCATAATTGGCTCCTATTATTCCTAACAAAAATAATTCTGGTTTAAACAGGTTCTAAATGCAGCTTCTTCTAAGAGTCTAAAAATCACTGCCCTGTCACACATAGACACGAAGGGAAAGCACTGCTCTCCGATTGTTCGGGATTACAACTCCCGTCGGTCTTCGGATTGGATAGAATTTGGGAGCCTCGATGTCAGGTCCCTGCCAGTCCCAGGAGAGAGGGAACTGGTTCCTTGGGGATTGAAGAGGTTTCTGTATTATTCCTACTTTTTCGTTTTGATGTATCTGCATGGGAATTGGGGGGCGGGGGGGGGGGAAATGAGCCCCCAGGACCATCTAGTTGGACTAAGCCCACCTGTTACCAAGGTGAGAAGCAATTTGTTATCACCTTCACGCCACCGGATTGGTTCCTCGTGGATTGGGGTTTGGAGAAATGGGGAATCAGCTTAAACGTTTTGCCACGGGAACCTCAGATTCCGCCCGACTTCTCTGCAATCACTTTCTCTCAGTAAAAGATCCTTGGGAAATAAGGCTTGTTTCAAACGTCGTGCTTTCCCGAGAAGAAAGCTGAGGCAGGACCTTACACACGACCGTGCGGGGACTTTAGATAGAGCTCAGGAGGTTAAAAGATCTGGAAGGAGCCCAGATCCCCTTCTCCATTCAAGGATGGAGACGCAACCTCGTCTTTTCTCGGACTGTTCCGCTTCAAGGAGCTCTCTAACCCCTGAGTTTTCTTTTTATTTATTTATTTATTTATATTTATTTATTTATTTATTTGACTTCTATGCCGCCCTATTCCAGAGAACTCAGGGTGGCTCACAACATAATAGAAATCACAGTAAAAAACATGAATATAAAAACCCCTAAGTTAAAAAAGAAAAACCAATCATTCCACAAACATGCACACAAACATACACTGGCTAGGGGCAAGATGTTAGCTGCCCCAGGCCTGCCGGCAGAGGTGTGTCTTAAGGAGTTTACGAAAAGCGGAGAGGGTGGGGGCGACACAGATCTCCGGGGGAAGTTGGTTCCAGAGGGCCGGGGCCGCAACAGAGAAGGCTCTTCCCCTAGGTCCCGCCAGGCGACACTGTCTGGCTGACGGGACCCGGAGAAGGCTGAGTCTGTGGGCCCTAACCGGCCGCTGGGATTCATGGGGCAGCAGACGGTCCCGTAAATCTTCTCCCCTCCCCCACCCCCTTTTTTTTTTACCTGTCTGTGATTTTGAGGCGGCCGCGTAGCTCTGATTCTGAGGTAGAGATGAGTGAAGGCCGGGGAGGCAGGACAAGGAGGTGGGCTTTCCGAATTCCAGAATGGCTTTGCTGCCGTCTTCCTTAGGCGTTCTCGTTTCTTTGGGGTCTTTGTTGGTATGCTGAAAGACAGAAGTCGAAAAGGACCTTTTTATATTTTGCAATGAAGGTGAAAAGTGGGAAACGTCTATGGAGCGTCTCGGTCATCCAGGTCATGGCTGTCCCCCCAAAGGTGTTTTTTTTTTCAGGAGGCAACTGGACTTTCTTGTTTTTTCTTCGAAGACGTTTCGCGTCTCAGCTCTGACTGGATGGTGGGGAGCAGAAGGATTTATACTCCTTGTAGACCGCTGGTCATTTGCCTACTTTTAGAGAGTCGTTGAGGCCACTTGGAGGTTTGCCTATGTTTTGCTTCTCATCCGAGAAGCTTCTTCAGCTCTGACTGGGTGGTGGGGAGTAGAAGGATTTATGGTCCTTGCAGACCGCTGGTCGTTTGCCTTCTTTTAGAGAGCCGTTGAGGCCACTTGGAGGTCTCCATGTGTCCTCAGGGTCACCTGAGTGGTGCAAACGGGTGTGGAGCCTGAGGACACTGGTTAAACTCCAAATGGCCTCAACGACTCTCTAAAAGAATGCAAATGACCAGCTGTCTGCAAGGAGTATAAATCCTTCCATCCTCCACCATCCAGTCAGAGCTGAAGAAGCTTCTTGGATGAGAAGCAAAACATAGGTAAACCTCCTAGTGGCCTCAATGACTCGCTAAAAGCATGCAAATGACCAGCTCTCTGCAAGGAGTATAAATCCTTCCATCCTCCACCATCCAGTCAGAGCTGAAGAAGCTTCTTGGATGAGAAGCAAAACATAGGTAAACCTCCTAGTGGCCTCAATGACTCGCTAAAAGCATGCAAATGACCAGCTCTCTGCAAGGAGTATAAATCCTTCCATCCTCCACCATCCAGTCAGAGCTGAAGAAGCTTCTTGGATGAGAAGCAAAATGTCTTCAAGAAAGTCCAGTTGCCTCCTGAAAAAGCAACTTTGGGATAAGAGAGGGAAACCACACTTAAAAGAATGTTTGTGTGTGCCGGGGGAGGGGGGGAATCCATTTGGTGAAATAACTTTGGGTTCAGATAGAAACAGATCCAAAATAGTAGCAAGGAATGGAACCCATGAAAGCAGCCACATCCAACAGGGGGTATGGACTTCAATTCCCATTTAAACAGGGAGCCACGCCACTGAGGAATTCTAGAAGCTGGTTCCCTCGTGAAGAGGTGCCCAGGCTGGCTAAAACTAGAACGAAACGTGGTAAAGAAGCATAACCTCAAAACTGAAACCATCATAGCTGCGTGTCACGTTTGTAAGCATGGGAATTGGCACTAAGCTGGAAACCAGGTAGCTGAGAGTTCTAGTTCAGCCAACTGGATTGACCGTAAGCCAGTCCTTTATTTTCTCAAAAGGAGGTTAAGGGCTTTTGAAGACCTATTTATGCCGATAGGCTTGGGGGGTATGAACTGTGTTCTGCCCCCGGGCCGAGAAATTGTGCTTCCATCGTTGATGGAAGCACATAGCTAAAGCTCATAGCTAAGAAAGTGAGGACAAACAAAGGGAAATATTTCTTCACCCAGAGGGTCGTTGATTTATGGAATTCACTTCCTGAAGGGGTCGTGACAGCTGTCAGCCTTGATAGCTTCAAGGCAGGGCTAGATAGATTCATGGAGGCCAAGTGTATCGGTGGTTATTAAAACGGATGTCTATGTGCCGCCTCTATGTTGGTTGAGGCAGGCAGGATTCCCTTGGGTACCATTTGTTGGGGGTCAAGGGAAAGGGAGGGTTTTGCCTTCTCTTTCTGCTCAAGATCCCCATGTACAATTGGTGGGCCACTGGGTGACACAGAATGCTGGACTCGATGGGCTTTGGCCTGATTCAGCATGGCTCTTCTTATGTTCTTATGATTGTGTGTTTGACTGTTTGCATGTTGTATGTATGGATTTTTAGACTGGTTGTTTTATTATTATTGAATTTTGTATTTGTAGCTGTGTTGTTGTTGTGAGCCGCCCCGAGTCTCAGGAGAGGGGCGGCATACAAATTTGATAAATAAATAAATAAAACATTTCCGAAACTTTTGTCAAGAAAACTTCAGGGATTTCTCCAGACGGTCACTAGGAGTCAACACTGACTCAAAGGCCCATGTGCGTATATGTATATACATACAGTACTTCTCTCCGAAGAACCACGGGACATGTGTTTACTAAAAAGTCCATCCTAGGATGTGTATCTTGCACCATAATTTAAAACACTGGGTAGTTTGATCGCGTTTTGTAGGATCCACGTCAATCCCCCAAAACTACGGCAGAGGCAAACATTCTCCTATAAAGTTAAATTTCACTTGTAATTATCCAGTGGTGGAAAACAGATTGATGCTGTTCTTCAATTTTTGAGAATTGCGAAAAAAACATATAGCTTGCTAATGCGATCTGTTATAAATAACTAAAACAAAACAAAAAAAGATTTTCCAATCACCAAAAGCAGTCAAGATGGAATCTTTGAGATATCTGATAAAGAAAACGTTTTTGACATGTTTTAAACGTTCAGATCGGTTCAAAGCTTTAACTGGACATTATCTTTACTGGAATTATCAGCAAATGTCTTCAGGAACAGCCACTCAATGGCTCACATTTCCCTTGCATTATTTAGATTTGCAAAAAGCCAAAAAAAAAAAAAATCAGACCTCAAAACGTGTTCCCAGAATGCCTGGATATCTGAATTTTAGAACTGTTAGAAATATAAATCCCTGCGCATTCTAGGAATAACCTAAAATAAAGATTGCTCAGTTTAAAATTGACTTAACAGTACACATATTCCCTTTGCCCAATGTGACCTCCACTATGCTCAAGCCGTAGGTTGTTAATATTATTATTATTATTATTATTATTATTATTATTAATTATTATTATTATTATTATTATTTATTCGATTTCTATGCCGCCCTATTCCGGAGAACTCAGGGCGGCTCACAACACAGTAGAAATCAACATATAAAAATACCTCTTAATTTAAAAAAACAAAAACAAAACCAATCATTCAGCAATCATTCAGGTGATTAATAAAGGTAGACCTCATGGCCATAATGGAGCCTGGAATTTCTTAATTCTATTTTTCTTTGTATTTTATATATTAAATAAATAAAAAGGAATTGTTAGAGCAACCATTTCTTTGGGGGGGGTTTAAACCCCCCCCCCCCAAAAAAGGGCAATCCTGAGAAATTTCCCACCGTGCAGTCTGGTGGGAAGCCTTTAAACGTATGGCTTTGCAGAATAGGGCAGGCAATCAATACTCAAGGAGTTTGCAGGCAGGATATGCTGGAGGCTGAAAGACAGCCTATGAGCACAAGAGGTTGAGAGAAATGCCAATTTAAAATCCCGCCTTGCGGTGTTTTTTTGGCTGCTGGGAGTTAGAATCCCTGGCCGATCTCTCGCAAATGATCAGGAGAGCCATGAAAAGGGGGCTAATCTGTCCGTCTCTGCAACGTAGCAAAGTCCTTTCAGCAATTATTGCCAAAAGCCAACCATGTTTTAATTAACGGAACATCCCAATGACTTGGATGTCTGTCTGTGGAGATTCTCGGTCATCCAGGTCATATTGCAGGTTAGTTCTGCCCACTGCCAGCAGTTTGATCCTGACCAGCTCAAGGCTGACTCAGCCTTCCTTCTTTCCGAGGTCGGTAAAATGAGGAGCCAGATTGTTGGGAGCCGAGGGGCTGATTTTGTAAACCGCTTAGAGAAGGGTGTAAAGCACAGTGAAGTGGTATAGAATTCTAAGCGCTATTGTTATTATATACACATTACCAGGTGAGATGGAGACTTGGGCATCGTCTTCCGGGCTCGGTGGACCTTAATCCCGCCTGTTTTTTTAGCTTCCGGGTCTTTGCCGCCCCCGTCTCCAAACTTGGCCGGGAGAGCACCCTGTGCCTGCATAAAAGGGCTGAAAGTTCTCCCTTTGCTCCCTCCGGCCGGAAGCGTCTTCGCAGCGTGGCCCGGCAGAGAAGCAAAACCGCTATTCGAAGTCCTGACGGGCAGGTCCTGAGCCATCTGCTTGGGCAAAATGTACCCATTGCTGCCCGTCACGGTGGTCTGGGTGAAGTCGTTTGCTTTGAGGTGGTTGGACTTCCCAGCATCCCCGTCTCGTTCGGAAAAACCGTTTTCCGCTATCCGGCTCAGCTTGGCCACCGAGTCCGCTTGGCTCAGTTTGGCATTGTCCTGAGTGTTCTTGGCTACGCTGGGGTGGCCGTTGAATTCGTTGCACTCCAGGGAGCCGTTGGTCTCGCCGTCGGGAGCCATCTTGAGTTCCCCAACTTGCTTGTCTATGGCGCCATCGCTGGCGGCCATAGCATTAAATCCTAGAGAAAGAGAGAGAGAGAGAAGAGAAGAGAGAAATGAAAAAAAATGAGGGAATGCCAAGAGGAAAGAAAGCAAATGTCAGGCTCAAAAAAAAAAAAATTAGGCCCGCCAATTATGTTGCAGTATAAATTTATTCAAGCCCCAGACACAAGAATCTGGTCGACTCAAGTTCAACCCTAAATTGGCACCAGGTAAGAGCCAACGAAATTGACTCTTGAACACTTGTGTGAATGGGTGGACGGTGGGTTTAACTTCACCCTCCCCAGCTCTGCCTGCTCTTCCTCTACAGCACCTGGTGTAAGGGGAAGGGTTCATAATGGCATTAACATTGCTAATATTAATGCAGGGAGTT
This sequence comes from Bothrops alternatus, assembly GCA_034064705.1. NCBI lineage: Eukaryota > Metazoa > Chordata > Lepidosauria > Squamata > Viperidae > Bothrops > Bothrops alternatus. The sequence goes on along the minus strand of JARGCV010000806.1, from coordinate 56,621 downwards.
GGGACTCTAATGGTACAAGAGAACGGGCGAGATGTTTCATTACTGAAAGTCAACTCAGCTTTACATGCGGCTGTAAGCCAATGTTGGATGGTGTTATCGTGTTTCTGAGTCACACATAAGTCACAAAGTCCACGCTGTGAAAGACAGAATGTCTTTGGGGTTTCTGTGTCTACGATCTGTGGCAGATAACTACAAAAAAAAAAAACACCAGCCAAAGAATTGTATTTTAAAATGAGTAAAATTTTAAACTAGGAAAGCGTTTGGAGAACGTCTTCAAAGAAAAACAAGGAAAGTCCAGTTGCCTTGTGAAAAAGCGCCTTTGGGACAATCCTGATCTGGAGGACTGAGAACCTCCATAGGCACAAAGCAAGAAGGTTTTGCTAGATGGGCCAGGTCTAGGCTTGGATTCAAATCCAAAGAAGACCAAGCAGAATGCTGACATCTTGTTCTGAGCCGCCCTGAGTCTTGGGAGAAGGGCGGCATATAAGTTTGATAAATAATAATAATAATAATTTATACCCAACTGTAACTTTTAAAGTTCTGAAACAGAAGACAAGTCCCCTGTGGTAACCTTTGGAAATGAACTAGGGTTGTGCTTACACTGGCAACATCTTAACTGGAGATAGAGAATCCTAGCCACTCAATGGTGAGGTTCATTGTTCTCCATATGCAAGGAAGAGGACAGCCTGGACCTAAAAGATGGACTCACCTTCTTCTTTATTGTTGGTGATGTCTTTCAACAGCTCTGTCTTCATGCAACTCTCTCGTCTGGTCTCTCCCTTACTCATCAGAGCTTGCTAAACGGGGGAGAAGGGGAGGGGAAAAAAAGGTTAAGATGTAGGAAATAGAAATAAATAAACGATGCAGTGTTTGTGTTTATGAACTGGCAACAAGCACTGATGAAGAAGGTGCATTTTAATCCCCAGGCCAGATTCATGATTCATGAAGAAGAGGGGCAGCCTGAACTTCCAAGACTGATTGATTGATTGATTGATTGATCAAATTTACAGGCCGCCCATCTTACCTTCTTCCTCTGCACTCAACTTCTTCCTTGTAGGGAATTCAACATCCGCCCGCCCACTCAAGTCAACATCCCTTTCATGGTTTTAACCAAGTCATTGTTCCATCTTACTCTACGCTATGATGATGTTTGGACAGGCAAACTGGTTAAATCCACAAGGTGCTTCAAAGATGACCAAACTCAACCCAGCAACATCTTACAATCAACTTAAGATGTATTGAGATGTCAGATTGTTTGGTTCTGAGGGGGTCCTTGGTGTTTTTCTGAGCTTAAGTGGTTTTCTTGTAGATCTTTGTGAAACATCCCCAAGCCAAATTGCCAAGTCCCACACCGTTCAACGCTAATTCTCTTCTGTTGGTAAGATGCCCTACGTTATACTCCATCGTTCTAGGCCTGGAATGTTGAGTTTCGATTCTCTTGGGTTTATCTGTTGTTTTTTTAAAGGTGGAAATAATTATGGGATTGTCAAAGGGACAAGGATGATTTGGAAGGCCACCAAGATAGTTGGGTTACGCTGAGTGTCAATACAGCAAGTTTTCAAAGGAGCAGAGATACTAAGAGACTTTTGATCCAGGCCGTCCTAAATTCAGTTCCCGTCCTTCCGTGCAATGTCGAATCAAGAAACAAAGGCTTCTAACACAGGAATGTGTTAGAATTAGAAGGGGTGCGTCCCAGATTCCCAAAACCAATTAGTTGGCGGAAAGTTCCGTTCAAAAAGGAGCCATCAAATGGAAGCATCAATCAGACACGCAAGTCTCCCTTTATGAAGCCCAAGATTCAAAAGAGAGTGGAAATTGAGAACCAACCACTTCTCCAGTTCTTCTGGAAAGCACTTTTTTTTTTTACACAGGTAACTAAATCTTGATCTTCCCCCCCACACACACACACATACACACTCACATATGGTTGGTAGGCCACAACCATTTTTCCCATAAGTCTCAATTTTGGAAAAGAAAGGACCAGGCGTAATGGCTTAAATTTGTGGATCGGAAGGATCCAAATGAGGTAGCATGTCGTTGGCTATGTAGGGTTACATGCTTTAAAGAATTTCATCCCGATAAGATTCATTTTACCTACTTCTATCGCAAAAGGTTTGTTTTAACCAGTCTGTACTGGCTGCCCTCATTGTGTTGTTTTCGATAGATCTGACTGGATCAGATGCATTTTTTTTTCCACAGTCCTGCTTCCTTCTCCTTATGCCTGGACATAAACATCTAATGGAGAAGGCAAGCATGCAATCTGGATATAACACCAACTTGTCCCAGGAGTCCCTTCCCGCAGGTGCTTTTTCAAAAGGCAACCAAGCTTTGTTTTTCCTTGAAGACGTTTCGCGTTTCGCTTTTCATCCAAGGAACTTCTTTAGTGCTGAATGAATGAACTGAAGAAGCTTCTTGGATGAGAAGTGAAACGTCTTCCAGGAAAAACAAAAAAAAAACCCGGTTGCCTTTTGAAAAAGCATCCTTGGAACAACCACGAACCTGGATGACGGAGAATCCCCATAGACATCCCAACGTCCCAAAATCCTAAGATCTGGAGCTGCTACTTAGCACATTTTTTTTTAAGCATCCATCCCGTAGCATTTAAGTCATCTCTCATCGGGTGGGTCGTACACAGCAACCTACATGCGTTTGCAAATTCATTCTAAAGAAACCCAGACAATATTCAGATGAGATCATGAACGTTAAGGGCAGGGGAGGAGTAAAAAAACAAAACAAAACAAAAAACCCAACTCTGGACAAAGCAGAACCATTGTAAAAGAAGATTCTGTTCTCTAAAATCAGAATTAATCTGATGGGATTCCCTAGGTTTTACCCACGAGCAAAAGTTTCAACCAGAAATAGCACCGCTCAACAATCAGCATTTCCAAAATGGGTTTCAAAGTCTACACAAAGAACAAATGTTTTTTTTTAGTTTGTCTTAAAAAAAAAAAAAAAGGCCTGGCCAGCCACATCATAAAAAATGAAGCCATCTTGTCTCATGGGTGACATGGTTTTTTAAATAAGTTCTGTAACAGGCCTCAAAACCCTTTCCAAAGTGGTCAAAAAACCAAGCAACTCCTAACTAGAGTCAAGAGCAAACTTGCGGCTGGTGGTGAAGGATTTTAAGTTTCCGAAGTGACACATGTCTTATTTCTCCCCCTCCCCCTTTTAATTAGTCATATTCTAAATTCCCAACCTCCTTGGGCCTTCCAAAACCCTGCTAGTTTACATCCCAGAAACCATACAAGGATGCTTTTGAAAGTCTTCCCCTGCTGTTATGTACATGACAGCCCTCGTGCCTGTTCACTTCTCTAGTGCAAGAAAACCCACCCAACAGCCGAGCTTAGCCTGGGCGAAGTCCGTGCTCAACACACAACAATCCCAAATAAAGCAATCCAACAACAGACGGTCCGCAAAAGAGAACCCACCATTTTCTCTAACTGGCTCGCCCAGGAGACTCTTTTAACTCTTAGGAAGCCTTGCTAACTAACATCCAACACCACCCTTTTTCCTTCTGCCATGCATGTCATGGATCGTCATCAAAACACCTCTATTCCTCTTTTAACTCACCCCCCCTAAACTCAACAGCCAGGGTGGAAATGCCCCCCCCCACACTGGCTCTTTGTTTGGCAAGCTGTTCTCGGCAAGTTTTTGGGGGTGGGGGGTGGGGGGAGGGAGTTTTAAGCCTTCAGAAGCCACGCAGGGGACAATCACCTTGCTTCAACTCCAAGGAAAGATTCTTCCCTTCTGGATCCAGCACAAAGCTGTAGGTCAAGGCACATCAAACAGAACCATGAAGAACTCAACCCAAGAGCCATGGAGTCCCATGCACGGAAGACGCTAACCCAAAAGCCATTTCTTTCTCTTTTCTCTTTTTTGCAATGGCCACCCAATCTTTTCCCCCCAGCCTCAACGTGCTCCCAGCAATCCTGGCAGAAGCTCCATGGCCCCCCCACCCCCGGCCCTCCCTGCTCCACTTAGAGCAAGAGAAACTTCCCTGGAGCTCAGACTCTCCCATCCCCAATCTACCGGCCTGTGATTGGCAGAGAAATCTTATATCCAACCCTCCCAAGCAAAGAAATGTCGGCTTAGCAGCAGATCCAACAAAAGCCAAGAGCCAACCCAAGGTTGCTTCAGAATAAAAGCCTCTGCACTCAGTTTTTCTTTCTTTTTTTTTAATTTCCTCCCCTTTTCCTGCAGCTGTCTGTCTCCACTCCCCTGCCTTACAGCCCAGTGATTAATAATCTTCAGTCACTAGAGGGTCTATCGGCATCGGAGGCCAGAAACACATAAAGAACTGCTGGCTGGAAATGGGTAGGTCCAGTTTAATGAAGAGAAGGACCAGGGGTGACATGATAGCAGGGTTCCAATATTTGAGGGGCTGCCGGGGTTCCAATATTTGAGGAGGGGGGAGGTCAAACTGTTCTCCAAAACACCTGAAGGAAGGACCAGAAGCAAAGATGGAAACTAATCCAGGACAATAGAAATTTCCCGACAGTGAAAACAATTAACCAGTGGAATGGCTTGCCTCCAGAAGTTGGGAATGCTCCAAAACTAGAAGTTTTTAAGAAGAGGTTGGACAAACATTTGTCTGAAATGAGCAGGGGGCTGGACTAGAAGACCTCCAAGGTCCCTTCCAACTTTGCTATTCTATTCTGTTCTGTTCTATTCTATTCTATTCCTAATTCTATTATTCTACTCTACTCTACTCTAGTCATTAGTGAGATAGATGACAGAGACTCCAAAGCAGATATTCTATGCTTCTTAAAGCCAAGGTTGACGAGCTTTGGTGGACGATGGGCTTTGTTTTAAGGTGGGAAGGCAAAAATGGACTCTATGCTCAAGATTGAGTCAAGCTACCCCAGAACAAAAGAAGGTCAACCTCACTGATTCTCCTCCTCCTCCTCCTCCTCCTCCTCCTCCTCCTCTTCTCCCGATTCTCCTCCAGTAGAGCATATAGAGCAAGGAGCCAGGCAAGGAAGAATCTCAGAGGCCTACAAAGCTAGAATTAACCGGGAACTTGAGGGCAATTGGAGGCATCTTCCAATCTCTTGCAACATTCCTTTTCCCGCAGTGCCATTCTTCACTTCCAACCCTCCTCGAGAATCCTTTTGCCTTGCAGAGCCATCACCAGAAATCCTCAACCCAGCCCGAGGAACTTGCCTTGCCAAAGCGATTGCTCACTTACTGCCCTGGATTGCCAAAACATGTGTGATGTGAAGCCATGGGTGAGGCAAGCCCTTCATGAAACAGAGACACCCAAATGTTGCAACTGAATGTCAACAGAATGCCATTCTTAATGCCTTAAGAGTGCCGAGAAGAGCAGCAAAGATGATTAGGGACTGGAGGCTGAAACATATGAAGAACATTTGCAGGAATCGGGTATGGCCAATCCTAATGAAGAGAAGGACCAGGGGTGACGTGACAGCAGTCTTCCAATATCTATGGGGCTGCCACAAAGAAGAGGGAGTCAAGCTATTTTCCAAAGCACCCGAAGGCAGGACAAGAAGCAAAGGATGGAAACTAATCAAGGAGAGAAGCAACCCAGAACTAAGGAGAAATTTCCTGACAGTGAGAACAATTAACCAGTGGAACGACTTGCCTCCAAAAGTTCCATCACTAGAGGTTTTTAAGAAGAGATTGGACAGCCATTTGCCCAGAATGGTATACGGTCTCCTGCCTGAGCAAGGGGGTGGACTAGAAGACCTCCCAAGGTCTGTTCCACCTCTGTTATTCTGTTAAAACTACTACCTCCCAAACACCTTGGGCAATGGCTCAAGAGAAAAGGCATTCTGGACAACGTTGGAGAATGGGGCTACAAAGTCCTTGCTCCACTCCGAGGGACGCTGAAACCATCTTGTGCATGGTTAGCTAAAGGAGGCAACAGAGGGACACAAAGTCATTGTTGATTCTGTCACTGTCCCCTGTGACCCTAGCCAGGTGCTTGTTCCAATTGTGCAACCCTTTCAAAGCTGAAACAACGGGGTCTCCCCACCTCTGTTGACCCCTTCTCCCCACCACCGTTGGTCTGCAGTATTTGCCACTCACTTCCCATCAAAAGAAAGATGAGGAGGGGAGGGGAGGGGAGGGGCGGGGAGAATCGAGACATAACAAGAATCGTGTTCAAAATGGCCACTGCAACAAACAGAAAAGGAAGCCTGAACGTTTGACGTCCAAAGGAGTCAAAACATTTCCTTGCTTAGCCTGATAGGGAGAGAGAGAGAGAGAAAATATATTGCAAGATTATTAGAAGTTTCAGTCTTATTCAGGAGAAGAAGGGGGAAGGCGGCCACTGTGGGGAAGAGGAGAAGCCAAGAGTTTTCAAACATTCTCCTAAGCATACTTACCTGGAAGTTAAGTGTTGGGTGAAATAAAGGGGACTTACTTCAACGTAAACATGCTTAGGCAAACTAGCATCCCTCATTGCCCAGGGTTTTCCCCCTCGGAAGCAGGAAGCAGTCCGGTTTTTTTAGCCTTTCTGGTTCCCTAGATCTATAAGAACAATAAGAAGAAAATAGGATGAGATGGATCCCATCGAAGGCAGATCCTTCAGACCCCAGAACTGGCTAAAGAGAGAGTGCGCAGAGAGATGCTTCCCTTCCCATCCCAAAACCACCTGATATAAGGAAGAAAAAGACCCTTCCCATAGGCATGCAGACCCAAACCCAAAACACACCCAAAGAATCAGAACCGGCTTCCTCTGTCCTAGGCCAAGCCAGGTCTTTAGAAGGAAGATGGAAGAAGCCAAAGCAACAGAGACCACCCGCCCAACTCAAGAGCAAGGAGATAGCCAGGGGATCAAAAGGACTGAGGAAGCTGGAGGAGAGGAGAGAGGAGAAGGGACAGGCAGAGAGAGAGAGAGAGAGAGAGAGAGAGAGAGAGAGAGAGAGAGAGAGAGAGAGAGAGAGAGAGAGAGAGAGAGAGAGAGAGAAGGAGGAGGAGGAGGAGGAGGAGGAGGAGGAGGAAGGGGGGAAAATGGAATCTCAAGATCAAGGGCACCAACTCAAGGAGTCCAGGTTCCCCCAAGGGCTGCCAAGCTTTGCAATCTCTTAGACAAAGCCTTCAAGGCTTCGTTCCTGCTCTCTCATGGTGGGTGGAGGGAAGAGAGGAGCCTGGCCTCGCTTTTCCATCCCCAAAAATTGCTCTGAATTAGATCATTTCCCTCAATCACCTCCCCCTACCGGCCGTTTCTGAGCATGCTCAGCTCGCCTGGTTCTGCCATTTCATAACTGCATTGTTTACAGGCGGCACACAACCCTGCCATCTTTTTTTGACAGGAAAATAGAAGCTGGTGCTCACAAAGCCCGGGAGGGGAAGGGAAGGGAAAGGGAAGGGGAAGGGGAGGGAGGGAGCCTTTGCATGGAGGTCTCACCGTCCTGCCCCTCCCTCCCTCCCAAGGTCTCGTCTCCCCAAGGCTGGCTACTTTCCTTGCAACTTCCGAAAAGAAGGAAGGAGGAGGACCAGTCTAGAAATGTTTAAAGGGGAGGGGAAGGCAGCAATGAAGAGAAAGAAAGAAAGAAAGAAAGAAAGAAAGAAAGAAAGAAAGAAAGAAAGAAAGAAAGAAAGAAAGAAAGAAAGAAAGAAAGAAAGAAAGAAAGAAAGAAAGAAAGAAGAGAGAGAGAGAAAGAAAGAGAGAGAGAGAAAGAAAGAAGAGAGAAAGAGAGAAAGGAGAGAGAGAGAAAGAAAGAAAGAAAGAAGGGAGGGAGGGAGAAAGAAATAAAGAAAGGGGAGGGAGAGAGAAAGAAAGAAAGAAAGGAAAGAAGGAAGGAAGGAAGGGGAAAAGAAAGAAAGAAAGAAAGAAAGAAAGAAAGAAAGAAAGAAAGAAAGAAAGAAAGAAAGAAAGAAAGAAAGAAAGAAAGGAAGGAAGGAAGGAGAGAGAGAGAGAGAAAGGGAAGGGAGAGAGAGAGAAAGAAAGAAAGAGAAAGAAAGGAGAGAGAGAGAGAGAAAGAAAGAAAGAAAGAAAAGAAAGAAAGAAAGAAAGAAAGAAAGGAGGGAGGGAGAAAGAAAGAAAGGGGAGGGAGAGAGAGAGAGAAAGAAAGAAAGAAAGGAGAGAGAAAGAAAGAAAGGAAGGAAGGGGAGAAAGAAAGAAAGGAAGGAAGGAGAGAGAAAGAAAGAAAGGGAAGGGACACAGAGAGAGAGAGAGAGAGAGAAAGAAAGAAAGGAGGGAGGGAGGGAGGGAGGGAGAGAGAGAGAAAGAAAGGAAGAAAGAAAAGAAAGAAAGAAAAAAGAAAGGGAGGGGGGAGAAAGAGAGAGGGAGAGAGGGGGGGAGGAAGGAGGGAGGGAGGGAGGGAGGAGAGGAGAGAGAGAAGAAGGAAGGAAGGAAGGAAGGAAGGAAGGAAGGAAGGAAGGAAGGAAGGAAGGAAGGAAGGAAGGAAGGAAGGAAGGAAGGAAGGAGATAGTTGGAAGATCCATGTTCCAAAGCGCCTAATAGGAAATAGGAGATGAGGAATCCCACTTGCCAACTCCAGATGCCATGGTGAGAACCAGCGCAAACCCCCAATTCCTGCCCACTGCAAAGACTCCATTCCACCCATCTTTGACCCTGGAGCTCAGGCAGACACATGAGAAAAAAGAGCCAGGAAGATGCCATTTCCTTCTGAAAAATGCACTCGCTGAAGCCCAGCCTGTTAGACGTGCACCCTTCCTTATTTTTATTATTATTATTATTATTATTCTGCAAAGAGCAAACTAAAGTCCATCTCCCTATGGGGAGGGGAGACGGACACCCCAAGAATATTCTGCATGTCACGACACACACACATGCACACCCTTCCTCGGTCCCTTAGGTCAAAACCTTTCCTTCCCACCAGGCCAAATTGGCCGATTCCTTCAGCAGAGAAGGGAGAAGAAACCTTATGTTACAATCAGCCAGTTTTTGTTGTTTCCTTCTATGTGTTTGTTTGGGAGAGCCAGGAACTTGTTTGCAAGTAGAGAAAAACAAAAAAAACCCCTCAAAGGCAGATAAATTTCCAGTGCATAAACAGAAGACCTATTATCATTTTTTTTTCCTTCCGTTTATGCTAGCTTCCTCTGTTTTGCAATTCACCCCGTTTTGGGCGCATGGAATTTCTCCCCCTTCTAGTGAGCGTGTCAAGGCGACCCATCAAGGACACCTCAATCCATGGCTGTTCTGCTCACAGATGTCAGAAGACATCTAGCTTGGGCGTGGAGGGAGGTGGCGAGAAAAGAAAGAGACTCAAATATTCTGAGCACAGGGAAGACCAGGTGACCTTCACGTTGAGAAGCTAGCTTCGCTTCTTGACGTATACCATCTCTCAAGAACGGTGGCAGGAATTGGGTAGGTCTACTTTAACAGGGGGGGGGGAAAGGACCAGGGGTGACTTGATAGCAGTCTTCCAATATCTAAGGGGCTGCCCCAAAGAAGAGGGGTCAACTAATTCTCTAAAGCTCCTGAAGGCAGGACAAGAGGCAATGGATGGAAACTAATCAAGGAGAGAAGCAAGCTAGAACTGAGGAGCAATGTCCTGATAGTTAAAACAATTGATCAGCGGAAGGGCTTCACTGGAGGTTTTTAAGAAGAGTTAGGACAGCCATTTGTCTGAAATGGTCTAGCCAGAGTCTCCTGTTTGAGCAGGGGGGTGGATTGGAAGACCTTCAAAGTCCTCTCCAACTCTTGTTTATTCTGGAAGCCATAAAAACAGAAGCAGAAAGAGTTTGTCCTTGCAAATCCACAAGTGAAAAATGGGAAGGATCTGAGCAGGTAACCAATATCCGCTGCCAATCACAGCAGGCTTCAGCTTCTTCAGCTAGAACTAGCCATCATTCTAGTTTCCAATTTCTGGAAGCGTCCTTCGAATCTATTGACTAAGTATACCCGTTTTCTATTTTTGAGACCTAAAGGAGTTGGACTTACGTCGTTTGAACTCAGCCACCCTGTTCTAAACCACAATTTCAAACATAAAAAGATGGCCAATTGTAGCCCGGTTTAACTTGCCCATGGTTAAACCCACCATACTGCGCAAGGCACACAAAAACAGATGGTATATCTCTCCAGAGCTAGGAATCCGAGTGATCCAATTCCACAGGAGAGAGTTTCCTGTTTTCGAATTTCAACCATTATTCAGTCGTGAGGAACTATAATATTCTCGCATTTTTCCCCCTCTCCAAAGTCCAAGGACGGATAACTCAGGGTCAATAAGCAGATGTTTCAATCTCTGACATCTCAGTTTAAGGGTTCAAAGGCTCTCCTGTTCCATATTAGGATGATCAATTGCTCTAGGTCCAAGTAACCCTGTTTATCTCACTTTCCTACTTGGCTGGTGACAGATCACCACTACCCCCCCCCAAGCTCACCGCCAACAGATATTTGTCTCCTGAAATATTTATCTCAAAAGCAACTCAAGTTCAACTTGAGATTCACTGGAGTTTCCTTGTTATCTGGAGTGTGTCTCAACCTATAAAATTCCAGAAGTTGTATCAACATAAGGAACTCCACCTGACAGAAGACCCTGGAAGATTCTTATCCTCTTTTAGACAATTTTGAAAGTACTAGTGAAGGTTTAGAAAGTCCATCTGGGACAACCTTAAGTCTGAGAACTGCTGACGCAGCCAAGTCTTGGGGAAACGGGTAGGTTGGCTTGAAAAAAAGGAGCATCTGCTTTAACTGGAGTCCTTCCACATCTGGTGCAGAACTCTACGCTTGGAAGGGACAAAAACTTCCCGAGTTTTCACAGTCGGCTCACCTGATCTTTCTACGTTGAAGTGTCAAGGATCATAAATGAGACTTCTTTTACCCAGAGCAGAAAGGTGCCTCCGTATCTTGGCCAAAAGAAGTCATAAATCACTGAAAAGGAGTAAACCACAGAACTTTCAGAAGCACAAACGGAAGGAAGACAACTCAAGTTATTTCGGTTGCTCAAGGTGGAACTTGACTTGATCTGCTGCTTTTCAGGCCGGCCCTTGATGCAAAATAACTTGACACTGAAAAATGGACATGAGCCATCAAAAACTCTTTTTTCGAAGTTGGAAATGGCAAAACAACGACGACGCCACATTATTGACATCTTGAGGCGTACAGGATGATTTAGTGAAGATTAACAGCCTTGGTCAGTCCCAAAGCTGCTTTGTCCAAAGGCAACTGGGGCTTTCTTTGTTTTTACTTGAAGAAGTTTCGCTTCTCATCCAAGAAGCTTCTTGGATGAAAAAGCGAAACGTCTTCGACCCAAAAATGAAGGAAGTCCAGCTGCCTTTTGGAAAAAGCACCTTTGGGACAACCACGATCTGGATCAGGGGTAGGCCACCTTGGCTCTTTTATGACTCGTGGACTTCAACTCCCAGAATTCCTGAGCCAGCCACGCTGAGGGGAAAGGGAGGTTTCCAAGCTGAGCCAGGCTGGCTCAGGAATTCTGGGAGTTGAAGTCCACGATCTGGATGATTGAGAATCTCCATAGCCTCCCTCAGATTTCCACCAATTTCAATGTCTGAAGCATCCAACAGCTTTTTTCCACTGAAGTAAACAGGAATTCTTTTTTTCTTCCCTCCCTACCCAGTCCTGGGAGATTTTACGGAGGCTGGAGGCTGGGAAAGGAATATTGCTTCATTGCTTTAGCAAGATCTCTCTCGGCGTTCCTGTCCACCATTCATCTTCCATCCATCTTTTCCACTTACTCCTCGGTCCCGAGTGATTAGCTAAAGATGAATTTTCCGTCATTTGGTGATCTCTGAGGAGGGACACAGACCAAATGATTCTGAAGAGCTCTCCCATCATCTTAACAAACAGACGACAAGGCAAAGTTTGGGGTTTGTTTTTTTTTAGAAGAGGCAACGTGCAAAGTTGTAAAAAACCCTGTTTTCTGTCATCGTGGTTGGCTGGAAAGGAAGATTTTCATTCTGAGGCTAGTCAGGATGATCAAACGCTGCTCGGCAAGGTGAAAGAAACCTGCCCTCTCAAGAAGAAGTTATCAAGAGTCGAGAGTCGGCCACCTCAAAAAATATAAGATTTCTGCGTCGTCGTTTTTTTTTTCTTCCCAAGCACTTCATCATTCCCTAGCAAACAAATAAAAGGCAAATTAAAAGGAAAAAATAAAGGGGGGATGGGGGAAACCTAAGGCTTCAGTTTCCAGAAAATATCACAGACATTTTGCTAAATTTTTGACAAAGCCACACTAAGCTATGCTTAATTGACAGAGGGCCTGCCGGATCAAGCTCCAGAAGTTGCCAACGTTATTTTTGTTTAAACGACGACCACCAGCCAAGCAATCATAAGCCACTGTTTCTAAACGAAGCCAAGGAAATTAGGAGCGTGATACCCCCACCGGTTCCCCAAGGATCCATCTCAATCCTCACAAATGAAACAATCGCAAAAGGTTAAGCAAACAAGATGGTAGAGCAGGTGGTCTTTCTGGCCTAGCAAAAAAAACCAACGTTGCTTGGAAAAAAAATAGCCTCTCTTCCCCCCCCCCCAAACCTCTGGAGTTTAATGCAACATCTCAAGGAAAGAAACCACTTTTATGTTTTTTTAAACTCACATTGGAAATTTATGATGAGAAGATTGCCAAAAGCAAGTAGGTAAGACAAGCTCACCTTACAGGCCGGTCTCAAATAGGCTTTCTCCACGCCAAAACCCTTTAATTTCAAATTTCCGCCCTGCAATTTATTCATTTATTCGTTGATTAATAAATTCATACGCCGCCCATCTCACTCTGCAAAGCAACTCTGGGCGGCTCACGATGAAAATAATAAATATTAACATATGAACAAATAGAGCTAGATTCTAAGGCAAGATGGAGACGGTGTAGATACAAAAGTAAAAAAAAAAACAGACAAAAACTTTGGTGGCATCGTCACTTTGGTGGCATCGTCGCTATGAATCCACCCGCCACCTCCAACTTAGAGCGAGCCCAAGCTAACCAGCAGGTCCACGTTGCTCCAATTCAAAGACTACACTGCCCATAAGGCTGAGAGGAGCTAGAATCCAAGGCAAGATGGTGCAAGATATGGAAAGCACAGAGGCGAGCTCTTGAAATTTAATTGGACAGTTAGAACAAAGGATATTTGTTTCACAGCAGCTTTGGAAATATGAGTCAGTCCACCGGCCCGTTGGATCTTTCTTTGCTATGCCGCCTCCCCAAAAGAAGACAAAGTTTTGGGGTATACCGTTTCAGGGAAAGGACAGCCGTGCCAAAACCCTTGCAAGATTCAGGACTGTGATCCTAAGGATCTGCTCTGCTTCAACCCTCAAGTTGAATTGTCAGCTTAGAAGCCGAGAGCTTTTGGTGAGACATCTGTTATCCCATACAGGACAAAGGCTGCTTGTACCAGCAAAGCTAGCTTCCTTCCTTCCTGGTTGGGAGCAGCAGGCCAAATTCCAGACTTTCCCAATTGCCTCCACTCGTTGAAGGAAGAAAGGGAACGTCACGGGCTCAAATCCTAGGTCTTGAAGGCCAAACGGGCAGGAAATTGCAATGATCCAGGAGACAAAGAGACGGGAGGTGTGAGGACACCACCGAAGGTTGTTTACACCATAAGTAGCTCATCAACAGCAGAATCCATGTTTGCTCTCTTCTGATGAACCCCCTACGCATTCAGACCTACGGTGATTCCTTAACTGCCGCTTGGGGAAGAAACCTCATTCTTGCCCACCTTTACTTTCACTCTCTCCCTTTGGAGAGGACCTCCTCAGAACTGTAGCCCCTTCAGTCATGGTGGCCCCAAAGGTGCTTTTCCAAGAGGCAACTGGACTTCCTTTTTCCTTGAAGACGTTTCACTCCTCATCCCAGTTTTTCAGTTCTGTAGCACCTTTAGCTTTGGGGGTGACATCCCGTACAACACAAAGGGTGCTTAGCCTTCACCGTGAGCTTTGCAAGGCTCTCCAGCAGGCCTGGACTGAGATTAACCGAGTGGTACAGGCAGAAGACCTTTTCTGCACTCAAAGAGTCTTGACTTGGTCAACCGGTCTACATTTTTGGGGAATCACAAGTCACATCCTATCTGGTGGCTCAAGAGCCACCGAAGTTTTGTGTCAACGTGATAGACGGCTGCACAAAGGGAAGACACTCAAGGTTCAATCATGGATCAATGAAACCCATGGATGAACGCTGCACCGCTGACTAAAATATATTCATTTATCTTCACCATGAAGCTCTCTCTTCAAAGTGATTTCCTCCCACCTCACCTAGCTCTCACTCAATCTGTTTCATCGAAGTTTTCAAACTCAGCCATCAACCAATATGAAAACAGCAGAGATTTACTGCTGGTCCGTTCTTTTTAGGGTTACCTCTCTGTTTTTGCTGCAACAGTTAGAGTTGGCAAATAAATTTAATAAATTAATGAATAAAATTAAAATAGGCTATCTTTTGGAGCTTGGGCAAGGAAAGTTTTCTTCTTTCTAGGAAGAAAATGACCTCTTTCTTTAAAGAATGTGTTCTCCGAGCTGTCATGAAGAGTTTTTCTTCTTTGTTTAATCCTCTCTAAATGACATTTGAAACTCTTGGGGTGTTTTTGTTTTTGTTTTAAAAAATCATATTATCCCATTCTTAGGAAGAACAAAACCTTCTTTTACCTAAAAAGAGGAAGAAGGCTCCTACTTCCGTAAGGGTTTTGCTTAATTACATGTAACTGAGCTAATGTTAATTGCTTTGGGGATAAAAGGAGAATTGTATGCCCTTATCATGATTCTCGACTAAATAAGCTACTCCCCTATCTTGTGAAGAGAGTGAACTCTCAAAGGAAAAACAAGTCTAAAGCTTTGGGTAAGAAATGTAAAATTTACACAAGCACAACATTTAAGAGAGAACTTTTATAAAATGTTTTATAGGTGGCATCTAGATCCGAAAAAATTATCATATATCTACCCAGACACCCAACCTAAATGTTGGAGATGTGATAGTACAGAGGCCACATATTTTCATGTATGGTGGACATGTAGAAAAATTAAAGCCTTCTGGAGAAAAATATGGTGGACACTCCAAACCATCTTGAAAAAGCATATTGAATTTCTACCTCAGTTGTTTTTGTTAGGGATCATAAAAGACTGCACTACCACAGAGACGAACTTAACTCTGAACTTGATCACAGCAGCGAGACTGCTGGTGGGACAATACTGGAAGAAGCCAGAAATACCACCTATTGAAGAATGGACTTTGAAAGTCATAAATTTGGCAGAAATGGCTAAAATATCGGCATATTTGAAGGATCGGTCAAATGAAAAATATATGTTGGACTGGAAACATTGGATAGACTATTTACAAGAGAAACACCAATCAAAGAAAATGTATCTGGCTTATAGTTAAATCTTGATATACGGAGTGAAGAATGTTTACAAATTTAAATTGAATGAACTAAGTTGAATAGCAGTTAACTTGAATTTTTTTCCTGGTTTACATGTACAAATATATATCTATTAATAAAAAAAACGTGGATAAAAAATGTTTAAGTTTTATATCAAGACACAAGATGTATAGGCAAGATCAAAACTTAGCCAGACTGGCACCCACTTTCCCCCCAGATCAACAGCCTTTCAAGAACTGCAAATAAAGGCAGCCCTCGGTTTAGGATCACGACGGGAGTCCGAAATTTACGTCGCTAAGCGATACATTTGTTGTAAGGGAGTGTTGCCCCACTTTATGACTTTTCTTGCCACAATTGTCGAGCGAATCGCTGCCGTCGCCCTGCTGTGGCACAGGATTCAAGGTCCTGCCCCTACGGAGGCAAAACGCAGAGGTCGAGCCTCCACACATTTAGATCAGTCGAATCCATCAGAACACAGCCGGAAGGGACCTTGGAGGTCTTCTAGTCCAACCCCCTGCTCAATACAATTTGAGACAAGTGTAATCGATACAAGAAGAACTGCACTCACTTAAATATGAGACAGTAAACACCAAGGGGAAAAAGAAGAGGAAACATTTCATGTGATCGTTTGAGATCTGCACTAAAGATATTTGTACCTTATTGAATTTATTGACCAGCTCAGCCGCCACGTTGCTTTTCAAATATTTCAATGTAAAACTAAAAATAAAATCAATAAAATTTTCTTTAAAAAAAAAAAAACACCAAAAAAAAACCAATTTGAGACGAGCGTGTGTCCAGTTTGCAATAGTGAATATCTGTCTAGTCTCTTCTTAAAGACCTCCAGGGATTCTGAAGGCAAGCCCTTCCACTGGTTAATGGTTCTCCTTGCCAGGAAATTTCTCCTTAGTTCCAGGTTGCTTCTCTCCTCAATTGGTTTCCATCCACCGTTTCTTCTTCGGCCTTCAGATGGTGCTTTGGAAAATAAGTTGGCCCCCTCTTCCTTGCCGCAGCCCCTCAAATATGGGAAGACTGCTAGCATGTCCCCGCTAGTTCTTCTTTTTTCTAGACTGGCCATACCCAATTTATGCAACTGTCCTTCATACGTTTTGGGCCTTTAATCATCCTACAGACTAAAACAAGGGTAGGCAACCTTGGCTCTTTTATGACGCGTGGACTTCAACTCCCAGAATTCCTGAGCCAGCATGGAAACCTCTCCCTTTCCCCTCAGCGTGGCTGGCTCAGGAATTCTGGGAGTTGAAGTCCACCAGTCATGAAGGGGCCATAGTTTCCCTCATGCTGGCTGAGGAATTCTGGGAGTTGAAGTCCACGAGTCATAAAAGAGCCAAGGTGGCCTACCCCTGGCCTAGTCTGTGCAGCCATTAGGTCTACAATAAAGCTTGTTTAGAGCAGGGATCTTCAAACTTGGCCCTTATGGCTGGTGGACTTCAACTCCCAGAATTCCTCAGCCAGCATGGCTCAGCTTGGAAACCTCTCCGTTTCCCCTCAGCGTGGCTGGCTCAGGAATTCTGGGAGTTGAAGTCCACCGCCGGTCATAAAAGAGCCAAGGTGGCCTACCCCTGGACTAAAAAATACACAGAAATACACATCTAGAACATATGAAGAAATTACACATCTGCATTTCCCAATTTCCCAGGTCCTTGATCGGCTCACCGTGAATTCAGGTCTTAAATATGTCGCCCCTTCGCAGCGCTATCGGACAAAAAAGGGTTTCATTTCTACAGTGGCAGCTGCGACTGTATAAATAAATATCTTGCCTGGGAAGAGAGCGGGAGGAAATAAAATTGGGTTCTGAATCATGCATAAGCTTCTTCTTCTTTTCTTTTTTTTTTTTACAACCAAGAACGGGCTTGAGGTAGGCCGATTTGCCCCTGGGTTGTTCTTTTTTCTGCCTCTCATCCCTGGCCAAAGTAGAAAAGATTGGAGGTGGTTGTAAAGATGGTGGCCATGTTAAGAGTAGTAAACGTCCTCCTGCAAAACTGAAGAGGGACAAAAGGTTGCCATTTTGCAAGCGTGCTATCTGCGGCTGCTCCAGATGTGCTGCTTCTCCCTCCTTTCTCCCTCCAGTCTCTCTCTCTCTCTCTCTCTCTCTCTCTCTCTCTCTCTCTCTCTCTCTCTCTCTCTCTCTTCCCTCACCTTCTTGGCTCTCCATTTTTGCAATATTTGCACGCCGGGAGCCAAGGATCCAGCAGGTTTGGCTCCAAAGTGCCTTTATTCCCAACTGCTTCCATGATCATCAGCTGATCCTTGGGTTTTAAAGGCAGACTCAGCAGATTAAGGAAGCTGAAACAGATGTTCCCAGATCTCTACAAAGAGATTCTCCTAATAATCAGGGAAGGGGAACAGGAATGGAGCTGCTGAGGTGGTGAAGAACTGGCAGACGAGGCTCCAATCTGCCTGAATATGTATTTTTTTTTCCCCGAGGAAGAACAAAACAGCTTGATCGAATTTAAGTCCCCAAATCCTTTATCGGCCTGTCTTCCTGAAAGGCAACCATCAATGAACGTTGGATGGCAGGATTTTGAAGACCCAGCACGGCATTTTCTTTGCTTCTTCCCCAGATTTATTTGATCTCACGCAAGCGTTTCCAACGCTCGTTAAGCTCCCGGATCTAAAATGATCCCCGGTTTCCAGACTCTTTTATCCCTTTGGATCTGCAGCCTTGTAGGGAAACTCACACAGAAAACGGTGGCCTTTACGGGTTTTAAGGAGCTGAAATTGCCAGATTTTTTTCCCACCCGGGGAACATTTGACAAAAGAAGCTAAAGTTAGAGAAGTGAAATTCACACACATACACAGGCAGTTGTCCTGTTCCAGAAATGACTCCTACTGGGCCATTTTAGACCACGAGAAGTCTCGTCACCTTATCAGAAAAAAAAAAACCTGTCATCTGCAAGATGGATTGAAGGACAAAAACAAATTTCCACTCAGTGAATCCTCTTTACAGTGGATCTTTTCTTCCCAACGAGCTCTCCAAGTGGGATCAATATTGGTATTTCAGGTCTATTTGACTTCTCCACGTGTGACATTGGCCACAAACACAACAGCCCGCCACAAAACCAACCTAACTCAAGTCAGGAAACATCTGAGGTGCAAAAATCCTTGAACTCCCCAGAAAAAGAGACAAGTTTTTTTTTTTAAAAGCTACAGTAGGATTGTTCCAGACTCTGCCAATCTAAAGCACCCAGCAGCCTCCTTCGGGCAACCCACAAGGGGCATTTCTGTTCTTCTCACACCTTCTTACCCCAATCCCCTCAAACCCAAGACCTCTTTACATCTTCTGGGTTGACCTCACAATCCCAACGCAACGCCTCACGTGAACTCAAGACAAAACACAGCCATTTTCCTGCTCCCCCAGTCTTTGCGCTTCCAGGACAGATTCATTTTCTCTACTTCGCAGGGCAAACAAACAAACAAAGATATCACACCAATAAACCAGGAGGAGGATGGTGGAAAAACAGGCTCCTCTCCCCAGTCAGCAATTTGGGTGTGAAAGTGAAATGAAGTCCTTGCAATATGGAGCCAAAATCCACGTGAGAAGTACAGTCCAAAGCAAAAAAAACCAATCAACCACCTTCATTCCCTTTGCTGAGGAATCCCTGCCCTAAAATTAAGGTTTACAGGTTAAGCAACAGAGCTTTGGTTTCCAAGTCTGAAGGTACACCCAGGAAGCTTGCTAAAAAAAACACACACACACAAAACATCTGATCTCAAATGTCCTTTCTGCTCCTTGCGGAAGCCATGCCAGCCTTTGCAAGGAAGCTTCCAGAGCCCATTCTGAAGCCCTTAACCCAATCAAAGCCAGCTCAGCCTACCTCTGGTTCTGTCTGAAGGGGCGGGGGGGGGGAACCCCACAAATCTCCCGTTCAGGCCTCTAAGTCCTACGGTTCACATCACCATCTCCCTCTATGGGTGCAGTTTGTTAACTGGAGCATGCTCACTACGGGCTGCTCTTCAGCCATTTCGGAGGTTTAATGAAACGTAAGCATAAGGAAGTGTCATTAGCTGGAAGAGCAGGGATTCAACCCACCTCAATCCACTGGCCCCTCTCCATTCCAGGAGAGGAGGCGGGGGGGGGGGCACCTCCTTGCTCAGCAAAGGAAGAGAGCCAAAGAGCTGACCTCAAGTGCAAATAAAAATTGAAATTAAAGAAAAAGAAAAAAAGGAAGTGCCACTAAAGTTGGGTTGGAAGGGACCCACGCCACCCCAGGTCTTGCATTTCCCTTTTTCAAGGCTTCCCCTTTCCCCAGATGGCATCCATCAAACTGGCCGATGGTATTTAAAGAGCCAGATGCCATAGGTTTCCTCCCCGCCCCCTCCCGTGTCACAGGAGATCTCAACACCGAATCAATTCACCCTCCCCGGCAAAAAGCAAATATTTCCAACTCAATGGATGGTTCTGCGGGAACAGAAACAAGAGAAACAAAAAAGCTGGTCACACCGAGCTCAAAAATTATTTACACAGATAGGTAGGTAGACAGGCAGGCGCACATGCGCACACACACACACACACAAACCCCGTTATTTAGTTTTTCATTTGGCTGACCTCATTACCACTGGAGGTATTTTTCTAACACGTTAATTCTTCGTTCCTTATTTGTGTTGTTCACCTTTCTGAGAAAACTGGCAGCAAACTTGAGGATTTCCATGAGCAAAGGGGAAAAAAAAAAAAGAAGGCAAGTGTGCCTGCAAATCTATTCCTTTGCAATAAAATGGTGGTCGTGTTTTTGGTTTTTTTTTTTCCCCCAGGTCCAATTTATTTGGATTCAACGGGGAACAAATGCAGAGAGACCCGCAGGATGATTGGAGTCTGTAAAATCCTTTCCTAGCTTCAGATCTGTTTCGGAAGTTCTTCTGGCTTTGCAAAGTTCTCCAGTCATTTCAGACGTATCCAGACAAAGCTGGTGGGTTGTTGTTTTTCCTTTATCCTTAGGTACGTACTGTCTCTATATATTTAGTTCCATGATATTCCCTTTTATTAGGCATCAGCACATTTTAATTTCGAAAAACCACCATCCACATAGAATTCAAAGGAATCTTGAATCAGCTGAGTCTCCGTGAGAATATCTACCGTCAAACAATGTTAAAAACATGAAACACACATTCCCCCTTATTAAAACGGTGGCGTTTCCAAATGAAAACACCTTCCTACCTTGCCCTTTTGCATTCCGTTCCCTTACCTACAGTTGCTTAAAATGTCCACATAATAAACTAAGAAAGCTTTTCGAGGACAGACAAATAATCCCTTTATTTGCTTTGTCTAAATCAGGGTTAAAGCATCAGGATGAGAAGTGCTAACTTTTCTTGACTTTTAGCTTTATCCCAAGACATTTTGACTTCTATTTCTGTGGAATCAAAGTGATCAAACTTCTAAGCGTATTTTGGGGGCACCGCTAAGGAGTTATTATTACATCCGTTGTAATAAAAGTTGCCAAGCACGTTAGGAAGGCTTTTGGAGAGAAGCAGAATTGTGATCTTTATGCGCATGGTGAGTTTAGTTGACATTTAGTAAACAAATAAACAAACTTGGTTGGAAACACATGGGAGGTAAATTTTTGGGGAGAAGGCTCTGGAACCACCTAAAAGGTCATCCCATCTGGCATCTAATTTCCAATAAAGACCAGTCAGATGTTTTTAGGGGACTTAACCCCAGAGCTCCACCCCAACAGTTGTTCAAAAGAGTCAATTTACACATCCTGCTGGAGATAATGAATACACTTCCTAGAACAAGACCCCTACTTCAGCATTCAGCAGTGACATCCTTAACAAGCACCAATCTCAATGCAGTTTCTTGGAGACCTCACTTCTTACGTTCTTCGCGCAAGGGAACGCTTCATTTATTCCAAAGCTTTAACCAATTTCAGATCTATAACAAGATCCATCCTCTCCAAAGATCATTATGTGCACCAGAGGACAGGGCGAGAAGCTTTTTAAGACAGATCCAATGTAGAAGCAAGGAGGAGGAACCATTTAATCAATGGAAATGCTTGCGTTGGTCATCAATAGGAAACAGGTGTCAAGCATCAAGTGCAAATCACGTGAACACGCAGAATGCTGCAACGGGGTCATAGATGTGAAAATTGGTCGTAAGTCACTTTTTTTCCAGTGCTGTTGGGACTTCAAACGGTCACAAAGCAAACTGTTGTACCTGTATACCGGTAGAAGACCCCTAAGGTCTGTTTTAGTCCTGGATGCTGTGTTCTACCTGTCCGCTGAACGCCTGCTGACTCAATGCTCCCCAACGTTCGTCCAACTTAGGTTCAGCTATGCGTCGTCCTCCGAGTATTTCTCGTAAAAATGTTGACATAGTCAAAGAACTCTACAATATTTGCAAGAAGAGAAATGCCCTTGGTGAAGCGACATCAGTTCCTCTTCCAAAAGGACGTGTCTTTCTGTATCTTTCATTTTGGATCATTAAAGACGTTGCTACCAATTCCGAAGTGAACTTTCCCCAGATTCCCAAATTCACTGTCTTTTCTTTTTCATTTTTTTTTGCAGACTCTTTTTTTTTTCCAGCACAGAGACTGCTCTAAGGAACAAGTTTCATATTTTAATTAGGATATTAACAATTGCGGACTTGAGCAAAAACTCACTGCTCTTTTCCTTCAGCAGCCAGCCATGCAGCCTTAAAAAGCCAAGGAGAAGTCATTTACATGAAAATCAGTATTCCAGGAGCATTGAATCACCTTCATGCAAACGATTCAAACATGAAACATTTGAAATCTGCATCTGGTTTATTTTATTGTATGTTGCTGTTGTGTTTCAGCAAGATACACACACACACACCCTTTTTTTTTTTTACTAAAATGAGCTATTTTCCCAACAAACAGAGAAATGTCTTCATACACCATAGCCAAAGAGATACCGTGATATAAACAAAAGTGGCATATTCAAAGACAGAGCATGAAAAGCAGTAATAACCTACTGCAGAAATATAGGTCACAGATAATAGCAATGACTATCCCTTTAAAATGTAGCTGGACTCCATCTTTCTTTCAGTAAAATGGAATATAGCACTCAAAGTAAAAATAGAAGGCTTGAAACGCCTGGGCTACGCCAAGGAATTTAAAATTGTGAAATCGTTTTCAACCTCTTGAAAGAGATCCTGTTTTAGGCTCATGAAGGAGAGAATGGAGCAGGTTGAGATCTACTGGATGGTGGATATTTCTAACACCTGGGGCCCCCATCTTTCCCCCAAATTGTTGTGAAGAATTATTAGGATAATCAGAAATAATTATTGGCACCGAAGAATCACAAGCTCAGTTCTATATTGATACTCAAAACAAATTCTGATTTTTGTAGATCTTTCTTTCTAAATACTTTGGCTCTGTGGTTAGGTTTTGAGTCAACAATCTCAGATTTGAGTAACAAAAAATTCATTTACTTTCATTTAATTTACTTTACTTTACATTTACTTTAGAAAATCTAGGCTGTCAGTTTTCTTTCTGGACAGTCAAGATAGTCTATCAACATGACTAAGGAGCTTCAGTCAAATGCCACAGCTGTTATGAAATGGCCTTCTTTGCCATCTATATTTCAAAGGTGCTTTTTCAAAGGCAACCGGGCGGAGGAGGAAGAGGAGGAAGGGAAGGGGAAGAAGAAGAAGAAGAAGAAGAAGAAGAAGAAGAAGAAGAAGAAGAAGAAGAAGAAGAAGAAGAAGAAGAAGAAGAAGAAGAGGAGGAGGAGGAGGAGGAGGAGGAGGAGGAGGAGGAAGAGGAAGAGGAAGAGGAAGAGGAAGAGGAAGAGGAAGAGGAAGAAGAAGAGGAAGAAGAAGAAGAAGAAGAGGAGGAGGAGGAGGAGGAGGAGGAGGAAGAGGAAGAGGAAGAGGAAGAGGAAGAGGAAGAGGAAGAGGAAGAGGAAGAAGAAGAGAAGAAGAAGAAGAAGAAGAAGAAGAAGAAGAAGAAGAAGAAGAAGAAGAAGAAGAAGAAGAAGAAGAAGAAGAAGAAGAAGAAGGGGACGGGGACGGGGAAGGAGGAGGAGGAGGAGGAGAAGGAGAAGGAGAAGGAAGGAAAGGAGAAGGAGAAGGAGAAGGAGAAGAAGAAGAAGAAGAAGAAGAAGAAAGAAGAAGAAGAAGAAGAAGAAGAAGAAGAGAAGAAGAAGAAGAAGAAGAAGAAGAAGAAGAAGAAGAATTCTAGCACAGCATAGCTTACCCAGTTCTACATTGACTGGCAGCTGCTACACCCTGAAAACGCAATTTTGATGTTTAGTGACCCCATAACTCAAAGCACCAGAAGCAAAAGGCCAGCAATAAAGACCAGAATTTTGCTGACAGGATGGTTGGGGAAGACCTAAGTCCTTCCATCTCCTAACCATCCAGTCAGAACTGTTGAAGCTTCGTAGATGAGAAGCAAAGCATCTTTTTCCTCCTCAAAAAAGGAACAGTCCAGTTGCCTTTCAAAAAAGCCCGTTTGAGACAACTATGATGATGGATGTCTGAGAACCTCCATAGACAGTTTGCCCTCTTAGAGCTCCATTTGAAATCCAGAACTGGTTCACAAGTTTCTTCAAGACCAAGATTATACGACGTCACTGCAGAACACAGTGGAACTAAGCTAAAGGCACTGTGGTAGACCAACATCACCCTATCTCCTCCACCTCACCCAGCACTCACGTGTTCTAGCAGAAGATGGCCTACTGACGTGTGCTCTTCCTCTAGTCTATGACCTTCCTGTTCACAAGGCCAGGCTAGAAATGGGAAGAGTTTTTCTCCTCTAGCTAGTTGTGAACAGGGACCCTCTTGAAACAGACATTTTGGAGAGACATGTGCGAAACGCAACCGCTCAACAGACTTCTGCCCTACACCAAACAGTCCTCTTTTCTCCATAAATAGAGGAAGACTCCCACGTGCGCCCGCCAAGCCAAGAACTCAACCCATCCCATAATGAAAAGTGGGGGAAAGTGTTGACATTTCTTTGGGGGGGGCAGGTAGAAAGTTGGCGAGAATATTAACCGACAGGTCGGTAAACCCAGAGCGATGTTGATGGGAGATCAGCTCTGAAAGGCTGCTTGGAAACGCGAGAGCTATTTGTCACTTTCCCCCAACACTCCAGTGAATCAAAGACTTGTGATGTTCTTCTTATTAAAAAAAAGGGGGGGGAATCTCACATCATCATGTAATTATACCCATCCCATTCCAAATGGGGGGGAGGGATGTTTCCAAGTGTGAACCCCGAGCATCACTAATTCATAACAAGGGAAGGGTGCGCACTCAAAATTATAGGGTGTTTTTTTTTGGTTTAACCACCATTACCCCTTTCCTTTACCTCTCCTTTCCTCCATCTCACAGTTGTATGTCATTAAGGGAGATGCAATAATTCACTTACTATTGTGACAAGAAAAGGTGGTACCATGGGGCAAAATTCCCCTAACAAAGATGGAAACATTGGTCAATAATATAGTCCTAAGCCGGGACTAACAGTATTTTTTAATCCAGTCTAGATGTAGTTTAAACGTGCCATCTATAACCTGGTAGCACACACCAAAGTGGACAGTTAATTATAATCCTAAAGATATCAAAATATAAATGCCTTAGCAGCTGGTTTTTGACAGCAATATCCCTTCTGTAATCAAATCACAATTATGCAATATGCTTTTAAGGCAACATAAAAGACTTAGTTGATTCGAACCAGATCTCTACAAAACCCTTTTTTTTTTCCAGGAGGCATGCCGTCAAAGCAAAGATTCTTTCATTAGCTCCAGTTACCATTTTCATCCAGACCCCCCAGCAAACTATGATCACCAGCATCAGGGCGAACCAGGAAACCAACATGAAACCAAGATGCATTTAACACTTTAGAAGCAGCCTGCTGGCCCACCCAGACCATTAGCACTATCAATAGGTACTGTCTGTCTTAAAACCTCGGTATTTTTTCAAATGAACAAAATGTACCAAATCATATTTTATATGCTAAACCACACACAACACATTTTGCATTGGAGTTGGAAAAATCAACTGCCCAGATGAGATTTTCATTTTCTTCCCAATTTTGTTTCATGGATCCCCCCCCCAAAAAATCACCAGAATGCGAGGTCTCCCCAAAATACCTAGATAATCTCTCCAAATAACCTTACCTGGTGAACAGACGCCATGTTTGAGAAACCTAGAAAGCCTTTTACTTAGGACTGTTTAGAAGAGAACTGAAACTGAATAACAGAGAACCTTTCTCTCCTAACTTTCCACAAACTTCCCATTTTCCAGGAAATAACTAGGGAGAAAGAAGAGTCAGTTTAAAAAGAAAAAAAAGAAAAAAAAAACCAGAAAGCTGGGTTGCTGTTGTTGTTTTTTTTTTTTTCCTGTTTTCCTGCAATCCTTTTGGTCCATGTTTCTACCCCACCCAATCTTGCCATCTCTAACTCTCCAATTCTGGAGGAGAGGGGGGGAAAAGAAAAGAAAAAAAAAGAATTAAAAGGCGCAAATATTCCCAATGGCCACCTCTCTTTTTTTCTGCCTCCATAGTATTTTTACCCCGTCTTCTGCAGTAGGATTCCCTGCAATAAAGAAAGAAAAGCTCGCAAAACCATTTAATGGAAGGGTGAAAAGAGGAAGGGGGGAAAAAAATGGTGGAAGAGAATGAGAATGCTCTCATCAGTCAAGAGCTCAGTCCACACAGCAGTTTTAGCCTTTTCTAAGCAAGCCTGCAAAGATGGATTGCTTCGTTTGGGGTAAATCCAAAGCTGCTTTTCAACTCTGGCTTCCAGAAGAATAGATAAAAGGATCGGGGAGAGAGAGAGAGAGAGAGAGAGAGAGAGAGAGAGAGAGAAACACATAAGCACACCCAGCTCTTCTTTGCTATGTTGGTTGGCCGAGCCCTTTCTCCAACCGGTCCTTCTGGAAAACAGCCCTTGGGGTAGGACCTGCAGCTATAAGAAAGGTCTTAAAGAGAACTTGGAAGGGATCCTACCTCCGAAGCCTTATCTGCGCTGCCCTTGGGGGTTTTCATGCAAGGCTTTCGGAGAGGCCTAGCCTACAGTCTCCACGAGTTTGAGCCCACAGTAGGTGATTAAGGAGAGCATGCTCCGTCCGCTTTCTCCTGACGCCTCCAGAGGCCAGCTGTTGCCTTGCAAGCCGAAGAAAGGAAAGAGGAAGTAAAGTGAAGGAAGGAAGGGAGAAGAAAAAAGAAGAGGAGAAAGAGGAGGAGGAGGGGGAGAAAGGGGGAAAGGAGGAGGATGAAAAAGAGAAGGATGACGAGGAGGAGGAAGAGGAGGAAGAGGAGAAAAGGATGATGAAAAAGAGAAGGATGAGAAAGAGAAGGATGACAAGGAGGAAGAGGAGAAAAAGGAGGAGGAAGATGAAAAGGAGAAAGAAAAGGAGAAGGAGGTGGAGTAGAAAAAGGAGAAGGAGAAAGAAAAGGTTGAGGAGAAGGGAAGAAGGTGGAGGTGGAGTAGAAAGAGGAGAAAGAGAAGGATGAAAAGAAGGGAAGGAGGAGGATGAGAAGAAGAGGTGGAGGCAGAGTAGAAATAAGAGAGGGAGGAGGATGAGAAAGAAGAATGAAAAAAGGAGAAGGGGAGAAGAAGGGGAGAAGAAGGAGAAGGAGAGTGGAGGTGGAGTAGAAAGAGAAGAAGGAGGAGAAAGAAGAAGAGGAAGAGGAAGAAAAAGAAGAAGAAGAAGAAGAAGAAGAAGAAGAAGAGGAAGAGGAAGAGGAAGAGGAAGAAAAAGAAGAAGAAGAAGAAGAAGAGGAAGAAGAGGAAGAGGAAGAGGAAGAGGAAGAGGAAGAAGAAGAAGAAGAAGAAGAAGAAGAAGAAGAAGAAGAAGAAGAAGAAGAAGAAGAAGAGGAGGAGGAGGAGGAGGAGGAGGAGGAGGAGGAGAAGGAAGAGGTAGAGGCAGAGGAGAAAAAGAAAGAGGATACACCAGGAGGTGTCCCAAAGACAAATCTGCTGGCACACCAGAAGGCTGCCTGATCCTTGAGCTCTTTTTTTTTTTCTTTTTTTTGCACCTCCCTGCCTGGATTTATTTTTTAAAGCAGACGGGATGTTTCCAAGCCAAAATCACAAGTTACACCTTGTTTACCAAAGCAAAAGAGGGCTCCCTCCAGAGATGTTGACAAACAGAAGGGACCCAAGACACCTGTGGAGACTTTACCTTCCTCAAAAGCAAAAGGGGAGGGGGCGAACCAAGGAAGCCCACCCAAGGTCTTTTCATACCAGTTGAGACATTTGGGGAGGGGGGGAGACAAAACCTGGCAATGGGAATACAAAGATTGGGGGGGCCCAACATCTGGAGAGCGATCCCCAAACAAGGAGGTGGAGGGAGAAGAAATGTAAGCCATTTTTTTTTAGAATCTAGACCATGCATATGCAAATCTGTGCACGTGTGCGTGTGCATGTGTGTGTGTGTGTGTGTGTGTGTGTAGAAATGTTAACGCTTCAATTGGTTTTTTTGCCGTTTCTATGACAACATGGATTTATAGGTCTTTGTGAACAGAAAAAGGGTAGGTTAAGATAAGAACAGGAAACACAACAGATTCAGTTGCATATCATCCTATCGCCCCCCCCCTCTCTCTCTCTCTCTGTTGACCCACCCTGTACAAAAAGGGAAGCTCCCACTTGTTTAGGAAATGTCACCTGCTAAAAATAAAGATTTGTGGGGGGGGTGTTTTTGTGTGTGAAATGGAAAAAAAGTCCCACCAGGATTTATTCGGGAAAGCATCATCCTGAAATAGGCACCGAGCACGCCCAAGACAAAAGGAATCGATAAAGGAGAATATTTGTAGCTGGGGGTTGAAATGAGGGGGTCCTTGGTGGTCTCTGAGCTGGGTGGTTTTCTTGCAGACGTCTCATGACCCAACTAGGTAACATCATCAGTGCTAGAAGGGAGAGGGATCTGTTGAGTAGAGGAGGAGGAGGATTGTGGGGTCCTTGGTGCTCTCTGAGCTTGGTGGTTTTCTTGCAGACGTCTCATGACCCAACTAGGTAACATCATCAGTGCTAGAAGGGAGAGGGGTCTGTTGAGTAGTGGAGGAGGAGGAGGATTGTGGGGTCCTTGGTGGTCTCTGAACTGGGTGGTTTTCTTGCAGACGTCTCATGACCCAACTAGGTAACATCATCAGTGCTAGAAGGGAGAGGGATCTGTTGAGTAGTGAAGGAGGAGGAGGAGGAGGAGGAGGAGGAGGAGGAGGAGGAGGAGGAGGAGGAGGAGGAGGAGGAGGAGGAGGAGGAGGAGGAGGAGGATTGTGGGGTCCTTGGTGGTCTCTGAGCTGGGTGGTTTTCTTGCAGACGTTTCATGACCCAACTAGGTAACATCATGAGTGCTAGAAGGGAGTGGGGCTTGAGGAGGGGGAGGAGGAGGAAGAAGAGGAGGAAGAGGAGGAGGAGAAGGAGGAGGATTGTGGGGTCCTTGCTGCTCCTCTTGCAGACATTTCATGACCCAACTAGGTAACATCATCAATGCTAGAAGGGAGTTTGGTTTGCAAGGAAGAGGAGGAGAAGGACAAACTGTGGGGTCCTTAGTGCTCTCTGAGCTTGGTGGTCTCCTTGCCGACAAGCTTTGGGACACGAAACATCTGCAAGAAAACCACCAAGCTCACCCGTGGGGGCATCAAATGGGCCTGAAATTCAAAGAACTGCTAGGATTAATAACCTTTGCGCAACCCAGAGATGCAGGCTAAGAATCAAGTTAAATCCATTTAAATTGAATCGTGGATTCAGAGGCACGAAACATCTGCCTAGGGCTGAGCACCAACAGCTGTCTATTGTAGCAGGAAGCACCGGGCAATGTCAAACAGGTCTAACATGGATTTCTTCCCCCCCTCCCCACCCCACCCCACAGCAACTTTAGGCTAGGCTAAGTGTTGTAGCTGAAGGTAACCTTTGGAGTCAACACAAGAAGGATTCTGCAAGACCTGCTCACCGCCCATGTAGAGGGAAGCCAGCCAAGTGTTGATTACTTCAGACTGAATAATCCAGATTAACCTGGCCATCTGCAAAGGTTTGGAAGCCGGAGGGGGAAGAAAGGAAAAAAAAAAAAAAACCATTGTGGCCTTCGTTGGCCAAAACATCTGAAAGGCCACCAGTTGGGGAAAGGCTGGTTCATAGACCCTGCAGCTGGTCCTCAAATTACGTCCAAAACCGAGCACCCAAATTTTTGCAAACTTTACGACTGTTCAAGGAAAAAAATCGCTGCAGCCGTTAAGTTGCAGCGACACGGCCGGTTAAGGGAATCCCGGCTTCCCTCTTGACTTTGCTGGTTCGGGAGGTCGCAAAAAGGGATCGCACGATTCCCCCCCCCCCACATACACACACTTCCTCAGGGCACTGCCACCGACATGAGTGCATGTCAGTTGCCAAGCATCCAAAATTTAATCATGTGACTGTGGAGACGGTGCAAAGGTCGTAAGTGTGAAAAACGGTCGTCAGTCGGGGGGCTTCCCACCCCCAGTGCTGCTGCATCTTTGAATAAGCTGAGACCGACCTGTTCCCTCCTTGCAGCCAGCTGTAGCGAGCTGCGCAACAACACGACAAAAACGTCATACGATCGGGAGACTCTCACTTAAACAAGCGCCTTGCTTAGCAGCGGAAATTCTAGCCGTTAAGGTGAGGACTGGCTCGCGTTTCTATCCAGGTACATTTTCTGGTAGGGGTATTTGGCCCTGAAGAATAAATAAATAAATAAATAAATAAATAAATAAATAAATAATAATAATAATAATAATAATAATAAAAAAAGTCTGGGCCACCACAGCTTTTGTCTATTGTTGACGCTTTTAATGGATTCTGCCAGCCGATTTGGATGCGTTAAAAAGGAACGCTCAGCCAGCAAAACGAACCTTCCCAAAATATAATACAAATATTATTATTCCTATCAAAGGAAACGAGAAAATTTGCTCCTTTCCTTCTGGTTCTGCCCCTTTCTCGACCGGAGAAAATCCCAAGCAAGCGTGCAAAATTCCAGTTCTGACAAAGAAATACAGGTCTCCCCCTCACCTTACGACGGCTGGCGGTTGCTAAGTGAGACGTTTGCCCCGTTTTTACAAACTGTCTTGCTCCCGTCGTTGTGTGGATCACTGCCGTTGTAAGTTAGTAACACGGTTGGTAAGTGAACCTGGCTTCCTCCCTCCCTCTCCCCCCCCATTGACTTTGCTCGTCAGGAGGGCACGAAGAGGATCACGTGATCCGGGACCCTGCAACAGTCATAAGTACATGTCAGTTGCCAAGCGTTTGGATTTTTGATCACGTGACCACGGGGATGCTGCGACCGTCGTTAAGTCACTTTTTTTTTCAGGGCCGTTGCAACTTCCAAAGGTCGCTAAACAAACCGTGGTTTGTCGAGACTCCCTCCGAGATCAACAATTCAGCTCTCCAAAGTTTGGTATCCTTCGATCTTCAGTTGATCAAGCATTCCGTATTTTGCTTTTACCGTAAAACCTTCAGAGAAGCGAAACGGCGGCTAACAACAAAACAGCCTTTTGTTTTGTTGTACAAAAAGGAAGGTGTAACTTTTCTCAAGACACTGTTTTAACCTCCCCTCAAAATATTTTTTTTCTCTAGAATAATACTTTATTAAAGAATAAAGGATTTTTTTTTAAATGCAGCTTTTGAACGGTGAACGCTATTCCTGATCATCTTTTTTCGGTTTCCTAAGGGAATCTTCCCTTCCCATTTTTTTTAAATGAAAAAATTCTTTTATTAAAACAATCAGCATTGAACATAAAATCATAGTATGCATCAATCATCATAGCACCTGATATACATCACTAAGTATTAATCTTTATAAACGTCTGGTTTGGTAAACATTTTTCACTCCGCACATCAAGCCTCAACTAAACGCCTATTACAATTTATTTGCTTGGTGTTTCTCTTTTCTATAGTCTATCCACAGTTCCTAGTCTATCACATATTATTCATCTCAGTATTAGTACAATCTTTTATGATCCCTAACCAAAAATCCTGAGGTAGAAATTCAGTATCCTGAGGTAGAAATTCAGTACGCTTTCCCAATATTAAAGCAATCAACATTAAATCTGGGTTCATATTAATAAGCTGTCCTCCTAAGACCCAAAAATACACCTCTTGTATATGGTCTATCTACATTCATACAATCAGCATTGAACATAAAATCATAGTATGCATCAATCATCATAGCACCCGATATACATCACTAAGTATTAATCTTTATAAACGTCTGGTTTGGTAAACATTTTTCACTCCTCACATCAAGCCTCAACTAGACGCCTGTTACAATTTATTTGATTGGTGTTTTTCTTTTCTATAGTCTATCCACAGTTTCTAGTCTATCACATATTATTCATCTCAGTATTAGTACAATCTTTTATGGTCCCTAACCAAAAATCCTGAGGTAAAAGTTTAATAACCTGAGGTAAATCTTGTATATGGTTTATCTACTATATCTAGTCTATCACATATTGTTCATTCACGCTTCTGAATTGACTTTGTCTCAGTAATAGTGCAATCTTTCATAGTCCCTAACCAAAGATCCTGAGGTAGAAGTTTCATAAAATAGCAATAGGAACAGCAGCTCGCAGAGTTAAGGGACTGCAGAAAAAGGCGGGGAGGGGGGCGCTTTTCATTGCCCTTATTAGACTACTAATGACTGCTGAAAAATAAATCAAGCCTTTCTCGCCAACTCTTCACATGTCCCCCCTTTTGCCCTGGATCATGAGCAAATTTACTCATGGGAGGAGGGGGGGCGGGATTATTAAAATAAAATTTAGGCAACTTTTAGAGAATGTTCAGCCTTGGTTTATAAACCCAGATCTGAGCTTTCTTGCACTGATCCGGAATTCTGTGGACCATCTATTCTCCTAAGGGGGCCAAGTTAACTCTAAGCTATTTTGAGGGATACACTCATAAATAAAGAGAATTTTAGAAGGTGACCAGCTGGCTGGTCCAGGGCAACTGCCCAGCCCAGGAGCTCACCATCCTAAGCACCGGCTTTTATAGTTTCAGAAAGCAAGCGTGTGGCTTTATGCCCAGTCACCCTTGGTGCACGCTAAGGTCATTCTGTGCTTATTAAGCCATTGAGATAACTTAAAATAGCTCCCGGGTCTGCAGATGAGATAGATGCATATATAATGAATGGATTTTCTTTGGAAAAAGAGGAGGAAAGAAGCAGCACTGATTTGGTGGGGGGGGGGAGGGCAGCCAATGAACCTGGCTCAAATTCATTACGCTAAAAAGAAAAAAAAACTTTATTAACCTATCGTGTTAGCAATTCGACTGGATTACAGTTCTCTGCTAGATGGCTGAATGTGCTTCCATGATATAGACAGCTAGCCTGGTCAACTGGTTAAGGTGTTAGACTAGGAAGTTACGACAGCCCTGGAAAAGGTGATTGAGCAATACAGCCCTTCCTTTTACTGACCTTATACAAATAGTCCTTAAGTTCTAACCGTAACTGAGCAAGGCATCAAACGGGAAACGGACGTTTCTTCCTGCTTGATTTCATGATTTCATTTCTCCACTGCTAATCAATAAAGTTGGAGCGTTAAAGACAGAACAGGTCTGATCATCCACTTGGAAAAAAGGCTTCCCTTTTAGATAGTGTATTTTCCAAAGACGGATAATAAAATCTATGAGGATCGAATGTAATGATCTAAGCGGGCTAGGCGGTCAATAAGAAGCAGTGATCTGCCAATAGGCAACAGGCTGAAAACCCTAACTTGCCAACGCAATCGTTCCTTAAATTTAATTCATATCAAACAAAAAAGAAAAAAAAACAGCGGTGGTCCGCTCTCCTTTTCTCCACTTACAGTCAGACTAGAAAGCCAGCCAGAGTAAATGAGACATCCAGGGCAATGAGGAACATCAATCCGACTGACAGCGCTAAACTAAGGAGGGAAGGAAGAAAAGTTTAAAGACTTGGTTTGGAAAGGTTTAATCCATGACAGAACACTGGCAACTACTGATTTCGGGGATGGATGGATGGATGGATGGATGGATGGATGGATGGATGGATGGATGGATGGATGGATGGATGGATGGGAGATAGAGGGGGATCGGGACAGAGAGAGGGGGGAGAGAAAGAGAGAGAGAGAGAAAGAGAGATACTGTAGATAGATAAAGAGAGAGAGAGAGAGAGAGAGAGACAGACAGACAGACAGATAATAGACAGATGTAAGTAGGGAGAGAGACAGGAAGAGGGAGATGTGTGTGTGTGTGTGTGTGTGTGTGAGAGAGAGAGAGAGAGAGAGAGAGAGAGAGAGAGAGAAAGGGAGATACTGTAGATAGATAGATAGATACGGTAGATAGATACGGTAGATAGATAGATAGATAGATAGATAGATAGATAGATAGATAGATAGATAGATAGATAGATAGATAGATAGATAGATAGATAGATAGACAGACAGACAGACAGACAGATGTAAGTAGGGAGAGAGACAGAGACAGGAAGAGGGAGATGAGAGAGAGAGAGAGAGAGAGAGAGAGAGAGAGAGAGAGAGAGAGACACCGACAGACAGATGTAAGTAAGGAGGAAGAGATTGATCTCCTATCAGAAGAAGACTTCAATGCACCTAATGTAATTCAGAGATGTTACCAGGCTGGACTTTGTATTATGGTAAGCCACCATTTGCTGTTTGAACTGCCACTTGCTGGCATGACACCACACATTTATTTATTAAATTTATATGGCCGCCCATCTTACCACAGGATAACTGTGGGCCGCGACATTTAAGGCCCTAAACCAGTGTTTCTCAACCTTGACCATTTTAAGGCATGCGGGCTTCAACTCTCAGAATTCCACAGCCAGCAATGCTGGTTTAGTTCAACG
The DNA here is from genome assembly GCA_034064705.1 of Bothrops alternatus. Lineage (NCBI taxonomy): Eukaryota > Metazoa > Chordata > Lepidosauria > Squamata > Viperidae > Bothrops > Bothrops alternatus. The sequence continues at coordinate 22,627 of JARGCV010000806.1, read as the reverse complement.
TGAGAACCCAGCCAGTCAACCTAAACACAAAAAGCGTCCCTCAATTAAATGTTCAAGGTAGCCCCAAAGATACAAAACAAACAAACTCAATGGATTAAAACAAGACCTCAGTTTTCTAGACTAATCCAGGGGAAGAAGTGCAATTTCAGGTAATTGACATAATTGGTCTTCGGGAACAAAAGTCTTTGTCCAGCATTTGGGGGCAGGAGGGGATAAAATTCCAAACTAGATTTTTGTCCGTTGTATCCAAGGTCTCATAAAATGGGAGATTTTGCTATACAGGATGACCCCATTTTTCTAACTTCATGCAAGACGGTGGCTTGCTCTGATACAACATACAGTCTGTGAATCACACCATCAAAATATCTACCTTTGTTCAATGCCCTGTGTCAGCTTACTAGTGTTTCATCTTCCCAACCAGAAGTCCAAATTGCCTTGGCATTTACCGCAATCGCTGCTGTCGTTACATTATTCAAACATGGGGTAAAAAAAATCTCGTCTGAATCCCCAAATCCCTGCATCACACAGACCCACAAGAACCCCTAATTGCACAAAGAGCGTTCATTTTACCTGATTGTAGTCCCACTTTGGCCAAACCACGTAAAAAAAAATCTCTCTCTTTCTTGCGGTAGCCAACCTCACCATCAGGCAACCTGCAAAGTGTGATTCCTTCACTCTACAGCGATATACAAACCTTAATACATTTCAACGTTTGGCTGGGGATGTCTCTTCTGCAGCACTTCCTTTGACTGACAAACAAGATTGCCCTATTTTTTTTTTCCTTTCCTGAACTGAGTTTTGGGGAATTCAGAAGATCTGGGTCAGAACGGGACTTACACTTGATTAATCAACTAGGATCAACTTGGAAGACGTGAATGCACTAGCCCAAAGAAAGTGGAAAGAAGGAAGATGTTGAGTCTCTAGAAAGAGTGCAGAGAAGAGCAACAAAGATGATTAGAGGTCTGGAGGCTAAAGTATATAAGGAACGGTTGCTGGAATTGGGTCTGTCTAGTTTAATGAAGAGAAGGACGAGGGGGGACATGATAGCAGTCTTCCAATATCTCAGGGGCTGCCCCAAAGAAGAGGGAGTCAAGCTTGGGGGTAGAAATATCCTCCCAATATCAGAATGTTCTATAAATGGGAATGTTTAGAAACGCACCTAATAATTCCTCAGGACTGGAATTTGCAAAATGGTAATAGGATGCCATTCCACAGCCAACCAATTTTCTGCCTGGCTCTGAACAACACATTAGATTCCCCCCCCCACCCCAAAGTTCATATAGTCTACACCAGGGGTAGGCAATCTTGGCTCTTTTATGACTCGTGGACTTCATGAGTCTACACAATATTTTTCTTCAAGGAGGAGCTATTAAAATTCTTTTATAGTCGCCCCTAAACAAATTCCCTCCCCTTATTGCTGGGGAAAAAAATATTCTGGTATCTACCATGAATTTGCAGTTATCAGGAGATGTCATCCAATTAAATTAGCTATTTAGCTCTATAGGTCAAGAGAAGGCAAGCTACAAATTGGATTGTCTCATTTTCAAAGGCAAAGAGTAATTTGTGGGCCTTTTAACCTAAATTCCAATTTTATCTGTGTTGAAAACACTGGACACTGTTTTAACCATCCTGCAAACCCACCCACTTTGTAAGGAGGACTGGAAAGAGGCCCAATGCAATCCTAATTATATTTAACGGTGAATGGTGAATCCAAGTCAAACATGAAACACATTTTCCTAGAAGCAATGGAAAAGCACACCGAATTTTTCCAACTATTTGCCACCCGTTATGCTTAAAGGTAATAATCCTAAAGGAAGATGGCAATCTTGTTTCTAGTCTGGCAAATTTTTAAGCTTGTTTATTTTGCAAAAAAACAAAAAACAAACAAACAAACCCAAACTATAGAAATCCAATAAATAAATAAATAAATAAACCTGCAACTATATAACCACCTTTTTCTGTCTAGCCCGGAGGCTTCACCTGAGGTTTTTCAAAACATTCAGGAAAGCAGGATTTAAAACTCAAAAAGATGTCCAAAAGAAGCCTCCCCTGCTCGTGCAAAATCCCAATCTCTGACTCTGCATTTCACTTTGCAGGAGGACCCCGACTTGCATTCGCCTGGCCTTGCATTGGACTACAAGCTCTATCGTCCCCAGCCAGGGGAGCCAACTGGAGAGCAAGCAAGCCTGCTTTCAAAATAACGCTAAAAAAAATAGTCAGCATTTTAAAAAAAAGAGAGAGAGAAATTAATACGCATTTCGCCTCCCTAGCATTGCAACAGTCTGCAAGCCTAAAAAGAAATGAATGAGACTTTGCAAGGGAATCCAAGGGCCCCGCCAGCTGGACAGCTCAAAACAGCCCCCGGGCCCCGCGCTCTGAATACGGCATCAACAGCCCTGCCTTCACGCGCGCCTTCTCCGCCTCCTGCCGGGCTTGGCCCCGCCCACGCCGCCCGGGCCCCGGACCGAGCATGGCGAAGCGCCAACTGGGCTGGAGAGGCGCCACGCCGAACCCCGGACTCTGGATAGCGGCCGCCACTTGGCGAACCCTGGAATCTGTATAGCCCTCGCGCTCAGGCAGTAGCGGCGAGGCGCGCTCGATGACTATACAGGTTCCCGGTCTCGCCTCCTCCTCCCCCGCCCCCTCTGCGCCACCTTCACCTTCACCCACCCCTTTCCGCGCACAATGGGAGCGCCCCCGCTCAGGCTTTCTATTGGGAGGGTTGGACTGAACCATGCGATGGCGGGGGGGAGGGGTTAGGGAAGAAAGGAGGAGGACTGTGAGGGCCGGCACACCGCCGGAGGTTCGAGTCGGCTTCCGAAGGGCCGTTGGAGGCTCCCCCCTCAAGGCTAGTCTCCTCCTTTCGCCCCCCCCGCCCCTTACAAGGGGAGGTGGACGCACACAGCGACCGCACTCACCTCAGCGTCCACAGTGGCCATGGCCGGAGCAGCCCTGAAGCGAGGCCCCGCCCACTTTTCGAAAGCTCGCTGCGCGCGGCCCTCCCTCGGCCCCGCCCTCTTCATTCATTTGCTCAGGAGGGGAGAGCAGCGCGCCTGCGCGGCCACCGCCAAACCATGGCGCCGGCTGGGGGTTCACGCCGGCTGTCATGGCGGCGCCCAGCAGCGGTAGAAGCTGCCGTACGGGGTGGGCGGGGCTTGGCTTGGCTAGGGCAGTCAGGAAAAAAAAAAAAAGCAAGAAATTGCATTTTCACTATAATCGTATTTAAAAATAAGTTTCACCGCTGGATCGGAGCTCCTTGGGCCGTTTGCATCTTTGCAGAAGGAAAAAAAGAAATGCATTTTGGAAACTGTTTTTTTTAATTTAATTTTAAATAAAATCAGAACATAAAATAAACATCTGGGTCTATCTAGTCCTTTACCCTGCTAAAAGTTATAGGGCAAAATTTATTTAGGTGCTTGGCACATGTTTGGCTTTTTGATTCCTTTGCCCTGCTGGAATAAAAGCTCTCCTGCTTTTAATGTAGTAAAATACAAGAAGCAATTAATTTCATGCAAAGCGGGTTTTTTTTTCTCTCTTTTGCAAACTCGACGGCGCCAACATTATTCAACCAAATGAACACTTAAGACACCGCTGTGTATGAAGAAACTGAACTGTCTGTTAATGACGCCCCTATTCTCAAGATGGGCACCCTTGGGATCCACAACCACTTTCTCTGCAAAAGAGCAACGTTTTAGAGATTCTGCAAAACTGAACTTTCTTTTTCCAGAAGTTCCAAAAAAAAAAAAAAATCAGGAGAAACTTCTTGTGGTGTAGGAGACAGTTTGTTCCAGGAAAAGCTGATCAGATGAAGCAATATTCTGAAAGAGGCTTTAGCGGGGTGGGAAAAAGAACACAGACTTCAAATGCCATGATTTTAATCATGATTTGTTGAATACATCGCAGTAGTGCTCACATGCTGTGCAAAGTACACCCTGATCTCCAGATAGCTGGATTTTTTTAAAAGGCTCAACTGAGATCAAACTAGCCATAGCAAGAGTTGGGTAGTTGTGCATGCCACACTGCATGTCCCTGATTTGGTTCAGCATTTAACTTTTTTTTAAGAACTCCATTATCTTCTAATATGCAATTCTTGCATCATTTTACCTGTGCTGCTTCCCTGAGGGTGATGGGTGGGAAGGTTATTCTCTGAGCTTATTAGCTAAGGAAAGGTTTCATCATCCCTGAACTGTCACTGTAAACGTGGCACCCTAACAATAATAAATCATCTCTGGGATAATAGTCCTAATTACAGTACTTTTGATAGCAAGGGTTTTTTTAAAAAAAATCATATTAATAGACTACTGGATTGCTTAGAGATACATGTCTAGAGAAGGGGGAGGAGGAGAAGGAGGAAGAGGAGAAGAAAAGAAGGAGGAGGAGGAGGAGGAGGAGGAGGAGGAGGAGAAGAAGAAGAAGAAGAAGAAGAAGAAGAAGAAGAAGAAGAAGAAGAAGAAGAGACATCTGCTATGCCAAAAGAAAATTTTTATTTGCTTTCAGAAATCTCTCTCTCTCTCTCTCTCTCTCTCTCTCTCTCTCTCTCACTCACTCACTCACTCACTCACTCATTCACTTAAGAAGAAGGCTATAAACTCATTGTACTCTCTGGTTAAATCTAAAGTTAAACCCCAAACATTCTGGTTGGGAATTTTAGAGTCACCTTGCTGCTTTCGATCAACAATCAAGTTTGCATGGGTGGTAAAAGAAGACCTTGAATGGATGGATGGAGAACCACCGATAAAATGGTTCTCCTCCACCCATTCAAGGGTCCATTGTTTCTACCCATGCTCTTTCGACAGCTATGGTATTCCAGCAGAGGACAAAGAGATCTTCATGAAGACAGCAAGCTTCAACAACCTACAAAAGGGTGATTCTCAGACCCATGAGCTGAAATGACAAGGAACAGCTTGTGTTTTAAATCAGGACTCTTTAGTTGCTTGTTAAACAGGTCCACAGGCTGGCTGAGGTGCAATCCCATCCTTCCCCAATCCAAGCTGATCTACGTGGTTCCATTTTTCTCACTTTACCAGCAGAAACATCTCCCTGGTAGAAGAGCTTGTTGTTGTTAGTTGCGAAGTCGTGTCCAACCCATCGCGACCCCATGGACAATGTTCCTCCAGGTCTTCCTGTCCTCTACCATCTTCTGGAGTCCACTTAAGCTCACGCCTCCTGCTTCCGTGACTCCATCCAGCCATCTCATTCTCTGTCATACCATTCTTCTCTTGCCCTCAATCATCCTATCTGGGGAAGACTTGCTTTGGGTCAACCCTTTCCCGATTCAGTATCAAATAAAACTTAAGCTCTCAAAACAGCTCTGAACAAAGGTAGGGAGATATATCCACCTGGGAAGTTAAAAGTCAAACACTCTTAATTGTCTAGTCTAGCGTGCATTAGGATTCAGTCTTGGAGAGCCTCAACCAATGCAGGAAGCCGATCGCTCCAGCCAAAAAGCAAGATTGTTGAGTAACGGCCTGGGCCAACTCTTTTGAGTGCACCAGAAAAATGAAGGATCATCTTAGCTTTGTTCCAAAGTAGGCCATTAACCCAATCCTTTTGCAGAGGAGTGAAAAACAAGAGACACAAAAGTGAAACGCTACTGCCACCCAACGGGGTCTCCGGAGAAGGTTTCGTCTCTAAAATTCTTCCAAAATAAAAGTCCGCTCTTGGCACCTTTAGGCAGCCATCAGAAAAAGAAAACACAAAACTGAAGTGGCCTTTTGCGGATTAGAAGGTTCTCTCCTTCCCCCCCAAACCGTGAGAAGCAATGCAAGGCCATCCTGGGAACAAGGCCTTTCCTGCAATGAGTTCAGGCTGAAGCTTCAATGAATATTTATTTATTAATTAATGCAATATGAAAACTTACATCAGGATTTCCCCCGTTAATTATCTTGAGCGTGTTGAAATTCCTCCTCTCCATCCAGGAACAGGACACAAGGTGGAAGGGAAACTCAAGGGGATATATTATGCAATTGGAGGCATCTTAATTTTTGAAGAACTGTCCAGCAGATGGGTCACCAATGGCAATAGGGGAGAACTGAATATATCCAGCTGTAGAATGGACCCGTTCTGCACATCTGCATGGAAAATGTACAAAGCAACTGGACAGCCCTCTGTCTCAAATGGCACAGGGTCTCCTGCTTGAGCAGGGGATTGGACTAGAAGACCTCACAAGGTCCCTTCCAACTCTGTTATTCCTAGGTTCTTGAGTTACTTATATTGTTGGGCAATTTGATGCCCATTCAGTATTCTGGAACTCATCCGTTCCAGCTGAATTTCTTCACATGTCCCGCAAAATTTATAAACTCTGCTTGACCAACTGTAATTGCCGGCTTCACAAGACATACTAAAGCCAAAACCAGACTACATTATCCCTTAGCGTGCAGCGTGAACTCAGCCTTGGGATGAAAAGACTTGATCCATCTCCATCTTGAATGTACGTTATCTAGAACCTGCTTGATCAATCTCGACTCCTCTGACATTTTGCAGATTTCTCTAAGCGGGCAGAAATAACAGTAATTGTCTGATTTTTCAGGTCTCTCTGGCGTGTCCAGAAGTGACTTCCTGGGCTTCTAAAAACAACAGGTTCTACATGAGAGCTCAAGATATGTAGGACTTAGGGAAATTTTGTGGTTTCATGGTCTTGGTTTACTTCATTGTGTGAATTCATCTACCAGCGTTCATCTGTTAATGGCACAAATATTCAACTCCAGGGCCTGATGTCCCCTGGTCCTCTGACACCACTTAAATTCAGGGATTAATTTGTGGGATTCAGCTCTGGTCTCTTAAGAGATGTTTGACTCTCCATTCTCATCCTTACGACTTTGAAATGTTTCTAGGAGCATCATGGCTTCCTGGGAACCAAAAATCACATCTCACCCCTGGTTTTGCACAACGGACAACACTAGCCCATATTACCATAGGTAATTCTCGACTTACGAGCACAAGTGAGCTCAATATTTTTGTGGCTTAGCAAGACACTTTCAAGTGTGTGTTTTGCCCCATTTTTGCGAGCTTTCCTGCCACCGTTCTTAAGCGGATCGCTGCAGTTGCAAAATGAATCACACGCTTGTGGCTCTGGCCTCCCCATTGAGTGTGTTTGTGAAGGGAATCATGTGACCCCAGGACACTGCGACCATCATAAATACGGGCCACTTGGCAAGCTTCCAAATTGGACCCTGGAGATGCTGCAACGGTCATCAGTGTGAAAAAATGGGCACCTTTTTTTTCCCAGTCCCTTTTAACGGTCACTAAACGAAGTTGTGATGATTAGGATTGTAAATCAGGGACTATCTATGTAAATATCACCAAGATTCTGCCGCTTCAAGACCACACCGGAGGAAATTTAATATTTTTCTGTTCTTCTTACGAGCTCTCCAGAGCTGGTGCTGACAGGGAAAAGGAAGCTGCATCTTTATGTAAAACCTGGCAATTTTTCAGCTTCTCAAGATGCAAGACTGATTAAGGAGAAGTACATCAAAACCTGCCAAACTGCAAGGCCGAATCAGAAGAGGAAGGGAAGGAGCACCGACCAAACGCTTTTGCAGTTTTCTCGGAATAATTTATTAAATACATTAAAATTGTTGTTGTTTTAAACTTCGCCATTAAAACAAGTCGATCGAAAACAGAGAGAGAGAGAGAGAGAGAGAGACAGGTTTCAATCACCTTATAAAAACAGTTAATTTGAGGAGTCTCCGTGGGTTGTTCTCCACGCAACTGGGATCCTGTAAAAGGGTGGGAGGTTGTAACCGTTGAGTAACTCACAGTGGATAAGAAAGGAGAAGGAAATCAGATGGGGAGTGGGGAGGATTTAGGTCCCAGGAAATGCATTATAGGAAACGTGGTCATTGCTTCTCAAATCAAACAGTTGAAGCTACCTTGATGGTTTGAGAGAAGACAGATGATTGAGGCAGTGAACATGGGAAAGCATCTTCCATTTGAGGAACAATTAAAAAAAAAGACAATAATTAAAAATAACTAACCAGCTACGTTTGGGCAGGGATCGCCAGCCAGATAAAACTGATGGCGCAGCAAAGGGACAATCGGGACCATATCCTATGGTCAAAAGGTCCGTGAGATATAAGATCTTTGTTATTTTCTTCAAAAATTATAGAGATACTTTAAATTTTAGCCGAGCCTCTCTCCACCCCTTTCACGGTTCCATCTTGTTTCATGGAAACAGGAAGGCCGAGGTAGAAGTAGAACACAAGTATGATTGTCAGATGCTACCAACCAGGTGGAAAGTCAACGTTGGAGGATTCTGGAGAAGAAATTCAGGCTCAACTCCTACTAATGCTCAGCGACAAAGTGCTCAGAGATGTATCTGGAACGAATCCTGGCTAACCAGAGTGGCTTGAACACATTAGGATTCCTTTGGCCCTGGGGAGCCAAACTAGCATCAAGAAAGATCTTTCTTCTACCCAAGTCTGGCTCAACACTATAAAAACGACTTGGGTCTATCTTCTATCTTCTCCTGTTGCAACAGACCTCCTGAAAAAGCTCCAAAAAAACAGGCACAGAGTTGGAAAGACTGCAATAAGTCCTGCCGATAACCTGTCAACACCGTTATGTCATTGAAAAAAATAAAAAGGATGCCTGTGGTCCACGGGAACGTCGAAAAGAGCTCTCCAACAGTATTTGCCCATCCTCTCTAGAAACAACTCTAGAACATCAGGGGAGAGTGAAGGAGAACAAAATGTAACTGTCCAGACAGCCAATCCCACCATGGGAATTCAAGCGCAGCACTCAAAACAACAACAACCCCGAAACCCAGAAACCAAATGCACGTTGAATACTTGAAGCGTCCACCCATCTTCTTTGATTCTGGCTGTATTCCCCATAAGGCATCAGGTGTTTGGAGAGTAAAGCAGCAAAAGTAGGTGGCAGGATTGTACAGTTCACAGGTGGGATGTAAAAAAAAAAACACACCATCCCTAGTGTTGGTCAAGGGCAGCCAGCAGGCCTGTGGCCAGGTGGGACTGCCTCTTCCAAGCAACGTCGTGTACCAGTACTGTCCTTCCTCCCGATTCACCGTGGTCTTCAGATGGCCAGGCTAGACCTAGTTGTCGTTGCTGAAGCTAGAGGCCGCACTGCTACAACTCTGTTCGTAGGAAGGAGGTGCCTCTGGCGAGAAAGGAAGGAGAAGAGACATCGTAACCCGTAAATTGAGGTGAATGGAGCCATTTGGAGATGAATTGGGTAGGTCTAGTCCAGGGGTAGGCAACCTTGGCTCTTTTATGACGCGTGGACTTCAACGCCCAGAATTCCTGAGCCAGCCTGGCTCAGCTTGGAAACCTCTCCCTTTCCCCTCAGCATGGCTGGCTCAGGAATTCTGGGAGTTAAAGTCCACGAGTCATAAAAGAGCCAAGGTGACCTACCCCTGGTCTAGTCTAAAGAAGAGAAGGACTAGGGGTGACGTGATAGTAGTCTTCCAATAACTGAGGCTCTGTCCAGTGGTGGGATTCAAATATGTGAACAACCGGTTCGCTGTGTGGAGGCTGCTTCTGGAAGTCCGTTTTGGGCCTGGGTAACAAAAAAAATTAGCTACCAGTTCTGCTGAACTGCTGTGAACCGGCTGAATCCCACCACTGGGTCTATCTCAAAGAAGAGGGGGTCAACCTGTTCTCCAAAGCCCCTGAAGGCAGGGCAAGAAGTAACAGGTGGAAGCTTATCAAAGAGAGATCCGATCTAGAACTAAGGAGGAACTTCCTGACAGTGAGAACACTTAGCCAGTGGAACGACTTGCCTCCAGAAGTTGTGGGTGCTCCACCACTGGGAGTGGTCAAGAAGAGACTGGACAAATTTGCCTGATATGGTGTAGGGTCTCCTGCTTCAGCAGGGGGTTGGACTAGAAGACCTCCAAGGTCCCTTCCAACTGTTACTCTGTCCTATTTGGTTCTACAACTATTCCGAAGGACCGCCTGCAAGCGCAACTAAGGAGTCTAAATTCACATCTCAGGTCCTCTGATGGGAATGCAGTCTGGAAACCCAGGAGGGAGAGGCGCAAAGACTCAGGACCTTATGTCAAGCTGCCATTCAGAAGATTGATTGTGCAACAATCCGCCACCCCCAGACAATTTATTTCCAACCCCAGCGGTGGCTTACCGGATGGATAACCCCAGGTGCTATACTCGGGCGGTAGGATCAAAGAACTGGCCGTGGCCACTGGAACAACAGTACCCTCGGCGTAATAAGGAACCGTTGATCCCGTCGACAAGCAAAGAGTGGGACAGTTAGGGGAGGTGATCTGCTCCGAATCTGGTCTCATTTCCGGGAAGCTCAATCCTGGGGCGTAGCTGAAGGGCTGCTGTTGGGAATGGCTCTTAGTAGGGATTGAAATATTGTCCATGGGGTGGGAATGACCCCTGGCTGCTGCTTCTTCTTCGGGAGGCGCGCTCGGGACCACCGGCGAGGGAAGGCTGGGGACCAGGTGAGAAGGACCTAAGGGGATCCGGTTCACGGCAATGTTGCCAATGTAAATGGGCAATGCGACGGAGACGTCGGGGGACTTGAGGGAGACCTGGGAAAGATCAAAAATAAGGAGGGTGGACATCCTCATTAATAGGGGCGGTCCTCCACTTCAAACAGTTGGTTTAACGAACGTTTCGAAGTTACAACGGCATTGAAAAAAAGCGGCTGATGGCTTTAACTTTCAAACTCTAAGTAAATTAATCCTCTAATGGGCCAATCGATCTTCCTCTTTTGGAAAAACAGTCGTGAAGCCTAAAAAAGAGTCCAGGTTATAAGACATCAACCAGAGAACCATTATTCTGGATTCAGAAGGTGTTTCCCACGGCCAAGGGTGAAATATTCAGCCCACGAATTCTGGTCCCCAATTCTGAACACGCTAGAAAGTTCAGCCAAGTGGAACTAGCTTTCCCCCTGCACCAGTTTCTCAGTTCCAGAAGATGGAATTGATATTTATTTATATTGGGTGTAGTGGAAAGAAGAAAAAAACACCAAAGGCTCAGACTTCAGAACTGAGTCCTGACGGTTCCCAAATTCCAGCGCTTTGCAATCTGGAAACTCAGAAGGACATTTGAAATTTGTGGCAAGCATTATTATCTATTTATCAATAAAGGAGAATATTTGTAGCTCAGGGCTGAAATGAGGGGTCCTCTGTGCTCTCTGAGCTGGGTGGTTTTCTTGCAGATGTTTAGCTAGCACTGGTGATGTTCCCTAGTTGGGTAATGAAACGTCTGCAAGAAAACCACCCAGCTCAGAGAGCACCAAGGACCCTCCAGTCCTCCTCCTCCTCCTCCTCCCCCTCCTCCTCTTCCTCCTCCTCCTCCTCCTCCTCTTTGCAATCCCCACTCCCTTCTAGCACTGGTGATGTTCCCTAGTTGGATAATGAAACGTCTGCAAGAAAACCACCCAGCTCAGAGAGCACTAAAGACCCCAGTCTTCTTCTTCTTCCTCCTCCTCCTCCTCCTCCTCCTCCTCCTCCTCCTCCTCCTCCTCCTCCTCCTCTTTGCAATCCCCACTCCCTTCTAGCACTGGTGATGTTCCCTAGTTGGGTAATGAAACGTCTGCAAGAAAACCACCAAGCTCAGAGAACACCAAGGACCCCACAGTCCTCCCACCTCCCCTTCCTCCTCTGATCTCACCTGGATGTAGTAATCAATGTGAATAAGACTGCAGCCTTGCAGAATGGATTGTGGCAACGCTGGGACAAGGACCTGCTCCTTCCACTCTGCGTGCTTCCAGGCTTTCACCGCGGAGCCCTCCACTTCAGCGATAGTCCTCAAGTCATAAATCCACCGCCGGGATTTATAGGCAACTTTCTGGCAGCCAGGGAAGTGGGGGTGGGGGGGGAGAGAGAGAGAAGTCAAGGGGAGAAGGAAATAATTTGTGAACAGGTAAAAATTTTCCCCAGACCCTAAAACTAACAAATCAGAGAAGCTTCTGCAAAGGAGGCAGCCGAAAAGGCCCTGTGATCAAGAGGCAGAAGCTCCAGGGTGGAGCAGGAGAAGAAGTTGTGCTCTCTTCTCACCGGACACAAGGCGCAACTTCAGCGAAGTGGAACCAGTGGGAGATCCCAGACAGGCCAAAGAAAGTTTCAGTGGGGAAACAACCCATTGGGGAATTCACTTAAGACAGGTTTGATGTAGTCCTGGCTTATTTAGAGATTGCAGAGACATCTGGTTCGGCTCCAGGACACTCCGGAGATATCGGAGGACCAGGCATCATCCCTCAGCCATCAGAATTTTAGGATAAAATCCCATGCTCTACATCCACCTATCCATCCAACTACCCTTCCTTCCTTCCTTCCTTCCTTCCTTCCTTCCTTCCTTCCTTCCTTCCTTCCTTCCTCCTTTCCACCTTTGCTTCCTTCCTTCTTCCTTCCTTCCTTCCCTTCCATCCAACTACCCTTCCTTCCTTCCTTCCTTCCCTCCCTCTCCTTCCTTCTCTTTCCTTCCTTCCTCCCTTCCTCCTTTCCACCTTTGCTTCTTTCCTTCCTTCCTTCCCTTCCTCCCTTCCACCCTTGCTTCTTTCCTCCCTTTCCTCCTCCCTCCCTCCCTTTCCCTCCCTTCCTTTCTCCCTCCCTTCCCTCCTTCTTTCCTTCCTTCCTCCTCTTTTCCTTCCTTCCCTCCCTTCCTTTCTCCCTCCCTTCCCTCCTTCTTTCCTTCCTTCCTTCCTTCCTTTCCTTCTTTCCATCCATCCATTCACTCACCCACCCATCCATCCATCCATCCATCTCCGTATCAATCTATGTATAATGAATGAATCAAGGAGGCAACCGAAAGGGAAAGACATATCTCAAGACCACCCCACCCACCCACCCCACCCACCTATGTTGGCATCCCAAGGCTATCTACCTGGACAAGGCTGGCTACGATGGTGCTGGTATCCCGGCCAGATTTGTTCTCAATGTCTGTTCGCAACTGGATGATCTGCCCGACGGTGTAACCTTTCAGATCGGTGGTGGCTGTCAAAACCACGTTCCCCCGTTTTCACCAGCTTGTAGCTGAACTTCTTGGTGAGTGAAGTGGGTGTTGAATTGCTGCAGGGACGAGACAAAAAAAGAGGAATTATTAGTAATGATTTGAATTTTTTTAATCGCAGGAATTACGATATAAAGACTAGTGAGTAAACAGAAGCATATTTTACTCCCCACAGCAAGGAGAAGCAGAGACGGTCAAAGGGATACTTTTCATTCAAAGAATCAGCTGAATATATTGTAAACTTGTTTTTTTTACTTCGCCCTCCCGCCCCAACTTGCCTCAATATCTGGGATGTCGTTCAGATTCAGTGGACAGAGAACGTAGAAGACCTTCTGACACTTGTGGTCCTTGGAAAACCGGGGTGTCTCGATCACAGCTTTCACCTGGTGCACCACCTTCCCAAAAGGGCCTTCGAAAGAGGTGGGGGCCGAGGCTGATTTTCCAGAAAGAAAAGAAAAAAAATTATATATATTTTGGAAGAAAGAGAAGTAAGATGGGTCCTATTTTTTTTTAATTTTATTTTATTAAAATCATCAACATTAAACATAAGATCATATTATAGAGCAATTATCATATAACCTGTAATACAACTCTAAGAATCAGTCTTTGTAAACGTCTGGTTTAGCAAACATTCCTCACTCCTCACGTCCAGCCTCAACTATACGCCTGATACATTTTATTTGATTGGTGTTTCTCTTATATATGGTCTATCTACTGTTTCTACTCTAACACCTGTTGTTCATTCGAACTTTAGAAGTAAATTCATCTCATTAGTAGTGCAATCTTTTATGATCCCTAACAAAAAATCCTGAGGTAGAAATTCAGTATCCTGAGGTAAAAATTCAGTACGCCTTTCCAATATTAAAGCAATCAACTTTAGATCTGGGCTCATAATAGTAAGCTGTCCTCATAAGACCTGAAAAAACAGCTCTTGTATATGGTCTATCTACTATATCTAGTCTTTCACATATTGTTCATTCGCGCTTCAGAATTAACTTCGTCTCAATAATAGTGCAATCTTTTATAATCCCTAACAAAAGATCCTGAGGTAGAAATTCAATAACCTGAGTTAGAAGTTCAGTCCGCTTTTCAATATTAAAGCAAACAACATTATGCATAAAATTAGATGGGTCCTATTTTTAAACAGGTAAAACCAACCCACAACGTTCTCGTAGCTTGAACGAAATTAGGACTGAAAGGGTGTGCAGCAAAAGCCCAGCCATGCTCCCCCCCAAAAATCAGAGGCACCTCGAGTCTTGCACAATTAAAAGTCAAGTGCGCAACGTAGGACTGACTCATTCTAATCCCATCAGCTTGCGAGGCATAACCAGAAGCTAAGAAGGGCTTCAAAGGCCAAGACTTTTCCTCTATTTTTTTCTCTTTTTTGTAACGAAGTCAAATATTCTTAAGAAGCCACAAAACGCCACACCTCTTTGCTAAAACGTTTGGCCTTTTCTGCCAGTTGCATGCACGCAGCTCCAGACAAGCATACGCTATTACAAGGGGGGGGGGGAAATCTGTCTAGAAACTTTTTTTTCTTGGCAAACCTTTGTGGTTCCCTCCCAAATTAGAAGGGGCTAATTATTCTACTGTTGCTTATCATTCAGGAGTGGGGAGGAAGAGAGAAAAGAGAGAGAAGAAGGAAGGAAGGAAGGACGGAAAAGAGAGAAAGAAAGAAAGAGAGAGAGAAAGAGAGAGAGAGAAAAAGAGAGAGAAAGAAAGAAAGAAGAAAGAAAAGAAAGAAAGAAAGAAAGAAAGAAAGAAGAAAGAAAGAAAAGAAAGAAAGAGAAGGAAGGAAGGAAGGAAGGAAGGAAGGAAGGAAGGAAGGAAGGAAGGAAGGAAGGAAGGAATCTAGTTATTGGAAGGAAGAGAGGAGAGGAGGGGAGGGGAGAGGAGAGGAGAGGAGAGGAGAGGAGAGGAGAGGAAAGGAAAGGAAAGGAAGGAAAGGAAAGGAAAGGAAAGGAAAGGAAAGGAAAGGAAAGGAAAGGAAAGAAAGGAAAGGAAAGGAAAGGAAAGGAAAGGAAAGGAAAGGGAGGGAGGGGAGAAGGAAAGGGAGGAGAGAATGGAATGGAGTGGAGTGGAGTGGAAGGAAAGGAAGGGAAAGGAAAGGAAAGGAAAGGAAAGGAAAGGAAAGGAAAGGAAAAGGAAAAGGAAAAGGAAAAAGAAAGGAAAGGGAGGGAGAAGGAAAG
>JARGCV010000806.1:0-5000 GCA_034064705.1 Bothrops alternatus | reverse complement strand
TATATGTATATGGGGGTGTGTGTGTGTATATATATATATGTATGTATATACACACACACATACATTCCAGTCAGTTCTGTTTCCAACTCGGTGAAGACAACTCGCAGCTGCTTCGCAACTAAATGTGGGAAGAAGAGGAGAAATGTTGAAGCCTGTCCAAAAGTGGCTAAATGTGGAGGCTTGTTTGGCAAATAAAGAAACTCTTTTTTTTTCTTCCGGGAGCAAATCAGGACACGTGTGGTTTATCCTGGCCTTCGCTGCCGTTTCTTCCCATCCCTGAGAAAGGGAGACGTCCAGCCATTTGTCGCAGCAAAGAACCGATAATTCCAAATAATTTCCTGGCAATTTTCTGGGCCCCTCCATCTCTTTCAGAGCACAGTTGCTTAAAACCAAAGTAGCTTCCCCCCTTTCCGTTTTTTTTTTTTTTAACCGCGAGGACATCCTGAGTCCTGCTCAATTCCTCCTGACTTCTTGGACCCATCTACACGTAGCTCTCGAGTAACAATTCATTTCGTGACCGTCCGACGTCACAAGGGCGCTCAAAAAAGCGATTGACGGCCATTTTTTCTCACCCAACCATTGCCCCCTGGTCACATGATCAGACTTCGGATGCTCGGCAACTGGCATGGACGCATGACGGTTGCAGTGTCCCAGGGTCGTGTGATCCCCTTTTTGCGAGCTTTTGACTGCCGCGACTCGCTTCAACCCCTGTGGCCCGCAAGGACGCACAACGGAGCAAAATTCACTTTCACAACCGCCTGGCTTGGCCGCAATTCAAAACTGCCTAGCCACAATTCAAAAGGAGCCATCTTTCGGGAGCTCAGTTTGACTTCCCCGCCTCTTTTATGGCCTTGCTTAGCTGCCACCTGTTGAGTTTGCTTTGTAGGAAAAGGAATTTGGAAACTCATAATAAACGGGAGGCGTTCAGACTGCTTTCTTCAATTATATGCTTTCCCCAAAATAATTGTTTGCTCCCAGGAAAGGAAAGGAGGGCATTAAATCCAGCTTCCAGCCCGCTCTCACTAGGACAAAGGGCCCAGTGTCTCCTTCCACAAAAGTATTTCACAAAGGTTTTTCCCAGCTAAAAATACCTCTGGGGTTGGGAAGGGGGGGAAGGTATTATGCAGAAAAGCTGCTGCCTGCCTTCCCCAAATGGCTCAAAATCACTCTTCATCTTGCCAGCTTCTTGCAAAGTGGAGCCAAGCACACAAGAGAGAGAGAGAGAAGAAAATAAAGCTGCAAAACTTTGCAAAAAAAAAGAGAGAGATTTTTCCTCCACATTTTTCATTAGCACGAAACAATGCATACATTTCTGGCTGAGAGCAGAGAAAAATCGTCGTGACTTGCAAGTTCGTTTCTCCTTTTTGAAGTATTCCAAGAGAAAAAAAACAGTAGAAAAGCATTCAAGAGGCGTAAACAGACATGTATATTATTTCCCACGGCCGAAAAGAAAACAAAAAAAGTTGAGGTGGTTCAAAGTGGGTTGCGTTATTCAAAGGAAAAGGACACAATCTACATTTGGAAAGAACGAAACGTGGATTTTGGAAGCGCAACTTGCGGGACCGTCTTCAGCCTCATGCATCCCAGCTACCGGTTAGGGCGCATAGGGCTGGCCTCCTACGGGTCCCGTCCATCAGACAGTGTCATCTGACGGGTCCTAGGACAAGGGCCTTCTCCGTTGCTGCCCCAGCCCTCTGGAACCAGCTCCCCTCGTACTGCCTCCTCCCTCCTAGCTTTCAGGAAGCTTTTGAAGACCCATTTGTGCCGGCAGGCTTGGGGGGTATGAACTGTGTTCTACCCCCCCCCCCCGCCGAGGAATGTGCTTCCATCCTTGATTGTGTGTTTGAATGTTGTATGTATGGATCCTTGGTTTGTATGTTGTTATTGTTATTAAAAAAAATTTATGTGTACCCATATTGTTGCTGTGAGCCGCCCCGAGTCTCGGGAGAGGGGCGGCATACAAAATTGATAAAAAATAAATAAAAACTTAGTGACCATTTATCTGTGGCTACGTGAGACCTTTATTAAGTGCGCTTGCCCCATGTTACGACCTTCCCTTGCCACAGTTGATAAATGAATCGCTGCAGGAATTGAATTAGTCAGAAGGTCAACAGAGGGGAATCACATGACCCCCCCGGGACACACACTGCGACCGTCACAAAGGTGAGTCAGTGGCCAAGCATCTGAATTTGGATCACGTGACCCTGGGGAGGCTGCGACGGTCGTAAGTGTGAAAAACGGTCATAATTCACTTTTTTCCAGTGCCGTTGTAACTTGCAATGGTCACTAAAAGAATTGCTGTGTTGAGAACTACCTGTATATTATTATTATTATTATTATTATTATTATTATTATTATTATTATTATTATTATTATTATTATTATTATTGATCATCGCACAGTCAGCCAGATGTTCAGACTGGATTTGGCATTTTGCCTACCTATCGAGTCCTTTCCAAGGATCTGGGATAGGCAGATGTGGATGTTTGATGGTATTACAGATATCGTCGCAAGATGGAAGCGGTTCCTAGTAAGGCCGCCTTTTGCAATTGACTAATGGCAAATGTGTCAATGCCGATGATGGTGTCCAAGTGGTGCTCCAGTTGTTTTGGGGTTGCACCCAAGGTGCCTATTACTATTGGTACTACCCTTGCTTGCCTTTGCCACAGTCTTTCTATTTCTATTTGTAGAATTTTGTTATCTTCTCCAGTTCTTTCTCGTCTCTTGTGCTGTCTCCAGGCCCTGCCACGTCCACTATCCAGACTTTTTTGTCTTTCTTATCAACAATTGTTAAGTCCAGGGTGCTGCTGCTATTGTTGTTGTTGTTGTTATTATTATACCCTTGCTCGAGCAGGAGAACTTATATTAATGCCCCCCAACCTTGCGGGCATCAGAGACTAGGAGATTTTTCCACGGACCGGAGAGGATGTGATTTCACATGCTGCCTGCATCCCACAGACAGGGCTTCTCTTTTTTGTGTGGATCGGTTTCTAGCATGCCATGAACCAGTGCTGGTCCACAATCGGTCCCAAAATTTCTCTTGCTCATTGAGACGATTGTTCAACGAATTTTGTCCCCGTTGACAAACATCCTTGACCCCCGTTGTGAAGTTAGTAGCATGGCACTTAAGCGACTCCATCTTGTCCCTTTGACTTTGCTTGCTAGAAGCAAATAAATTAAGTCATGCAGAGCTGGGTGTGTAGAGTAGAGGAATTTGGGGTGAGTCATCGGAGGAAAACAAGAGAGAGAGAGAGAGAGAGAGAGAGAGAGAGGGGGGGGGGGAGAGAACTGGACAGAATGGAGCAATAAACCGGTAGAGCTGCTTTTTTTCTTTCGGACTTTGTAACCTGCAAGGGGGCAGGGTGTGTGCCTTTCTTACATACTCCGGCTTCCTTTCAACATGTTTTCCTTTTGGAGGCTGGCCGTCCCCTCTCTTAAAACTGCAGTTGGGTTGTATTATTAGGTTTTAATTTAATTGTTTAGCTGCAGCGATCTGTAAAAAAAAAAATCCCTTTTTCTAGCCTGTTGCAACTGAGTTCGCCAATTGCCCTCTTTCTTTCTGTTTCATCAACAGGCGGAAAAGGATCGTGGGGTCCTTGGCGCGCTGTGAATTTTGCAGACGTTTCATTGCCAAACTAGGCAACGCCATCAGTCCTAATAGGGAGTGGGCTTCGCTCTCTGAAATTTCTAGACGAGGTCTCCTCCACGGGATCCAACTTGGTTTGGCTTCCAACCATACAGCGAAGGCCAGGTCAACCGCCTGTGGCCTCTTGAAGACACACCTTGTGGGATTGAAAGAATATTCCAGGTGGCCCCCAGAAGGATGGGAAATCCTCTCCGGATTTGCCCCCCACTTTCTGAGCATTTAAAAGCTGTGGGTAGGTGAACGGTTGATCCGAATCCATGTTTTCGGCCAAGAGCTGGTGGTTGCCAGGTGCGTGATTCATTTCACCTTACTGCAAATGGGGAGGAAAGTGACAAGTGGAAAAAAAGAAAAAGAAACAGGAGCCAGGAGCCAGGAGCCAAAGGTAGGGTCCTGAGCACGCTCAGATTTTAGGTTTCCTGCTTCGATGGGGGAGCGACTTGTCTTTGCCCTCCGCAGTAGGCCTGAATTGCAAAATTGAGGAAGCTGGCCAGGTCCCTGGGCTTTTGTCCTCCTAGCAGGAACTTCAAAAAATGTGAAGTGCTGTTACATGCCTTAGTTAGGTGGAACTCCTGTGAATGCAGAAGGTCTGCCAGAATGGAAACCCCCGTCTAGATCTACTAGCCTCGGGGTCAAGGTCCTAAATTCTTTCCTTCTTTTGATCAGGAGGAGGAGGAGGCTGTAAACACATTGACTCTCTTATCAAATCTAAACCCATGCTCTTTGACAGGTACAGTATTCCAGCAGAGGAACAATAACAATAACAATAACAATAACAATAATTATTCCTCTCCTCCTCCTCCTCCTCCTCCTCCTCCTCTTCTTCTTCTTCTTCTCCTTCTCCTCCTTCTTCTCCTCTTCTTCTTCTGCTTATTCTGCTTCTTATTATTATTCCTCCTCCTCCCCCCCTTCCTCCTCCTCTTCTTCTTCTTCTCCTCTTCTTCTTCTTCTCCTCCTCCTCCTCTTCATCTATCTTCTCCTTATCTGTCTACTTCTCCTCTTCCTCATTTTCTCCTCATGATCTATCCGTGATCTACTTAAATCTCAGCTCAACCTTTCTTCTTCTTCTTCTTCTTCTTCTTCTTCTTCTATCTTCTTCTTCTTCTTCTTCTTCTTCTTCTTCTTCTTCTTCTTCTTCTTCTTCTTCTTCTTCTTCTTCTTCTCTCCTCCTCCTCCTCCTCCTCCTCCTCCTCCTCCTTCTTCTGCTTATTATTATTATTATTATTATTATTCCCCCTCCTCCCCCCTTCCTCCTCCTCCTCCTCTTCTTCTTCTTCTTCTTCCTCTTCCTCTACCTCTACCTCTTCCTCTTCCTCTTCTTCTTCTTCTTTCTTCTTCTTCTTCTTCACCCTCCTCC
>JARGCV010000805.1:0-73836 GCA_034064705.1 Bothrops alternatus | reverse complement strand
CCCTTCAATCTTTCTCCTTCCTTCCTTCCTTCCTTCCCCTTCAATCTCCTTCTTTCTCCATCTCCTTCCTTTCCCCTTCAATCTTCCTTCCTTACTTCCATATCCATCCCTTCCCCTTTAATCTTTCTCCTTCCTTCCTTCCTTCCATCTCCATTGCCATCCCTTCCCTTTCAATCTCTCTCCTTCCTTCCTTCCTTCCCCTTAAATCTCCTTCCTTCTCCATCTCCTTCATTTCCCCTTCAATCTTCCTTCCTTCCTTCCTTCCTTCCCTCTACATCTCCATTCCTTCCCCTTCAATCTCTCCTTCCTTCCTTCCATCCTTCCTTTCCCCTTCAATTTCCTTCCATCTCTATCTCCATCCCTTCCCCTTCAATCTCTTTTTCCTTCCTTTCTTCCTTTCCCCTTCAATCTCCTTCCTTCCCCATCTCCTTCCTTTCCCCTTCAATCTCCTTCCATCTCCATCTCCATCCCTTCCCCTTCAATGTCTTTCTCCCTCCTTCCCTCCTTCCTTCCTTCCTTCCTTCCTTCCTTCCTTCCTTCCTTCCTTTCCCCTTCAATCTCCTTCCTTCTCCATCTCCTTCCTTTCCCCTTCAACCTTCCTTCCTTCCTTCCATCTCCATCCCTTCTCCTTCAATCTCTCTAATTCCTTCCTTCCCCTTCAATCTCCTTTCTTCTCCATCTCCTTCCTTCCCCCTTCAATATTCCTTCCTTCCTTCCTTCCTTCCTTCCTTTCCCCTTCAATTTCCTTCCTTCTCCATCTCCTTCCTTTCCCCTTCAATCTTCTTTCTTTCCTTCCATCTCTATCTCCATCCCTTCCCCTTCAATCTCTTTTTCCTTCCTTTCTTCCTTTCCCCTTCAATCTCCTTCCTTCTCCATCTCCTTCCTTTCCCCTTCAATCTTCCTTCCTTTCTTCCATCTCCATCCCTTGCCTTTCAATCTCTCTCCTTCCTTCCTTCCTTCCTTCCTTCCCCCTTCAATCTCCTTCCTTGTCCATCTCCTTCCTTTCCCCTTCAATCTTCCTTCCTTCCTTCTCCATCTCCATCCCTTCCCCTTCAATCTCTCTCCTTCCTTCCTTCCTTCTTTCCTTCCTCCTTTAATCTCCTTCCTTGTCCATCTCCTTCCTTTCCCCTTCAATCTTCCTTCCTTCCTTCTCCATCTCCATCCCTTCCCCTTCAATCTCTCTCCTTCCTTCCTTCCTTCCTTCCCCCTTCAATCTCCTTCCTTCTCCATCTCCTTCCTTTCCCCTTCAATCTTCCTTCCTTCCTTCTCCATCTCCATCCCTTCCCCTTCAATCTCTCTAATTCCTTCCCTCCCCTTCAATCTCCTTCCTTCTCCATCTCCTTCGTTTCCCCTTCAACCTACCTTCCTTCCTTCCATCTCCATCCCTTCTCCTTCAATCTCTCTAATTCCTTCCTTCCCCTTCAATCTCCTTTCTTCTCCATCTCCTTCCTTCCGCCTTCAATATTCCTTCCTTCGTTCCTTCCTTCCTTCCATCTCCATCCCTTCCCCTTCAATCTCTCTCATTCCTTCCTTCCCCTTCAATCTCCTTTCTTCTCCATCTCCATCTCCATCTCCATCTCCATCTCCATCTCCATCTCCATCTCCATCTCCATCTCCATCTCCATCTCCATCTCCATCTCCATCTCCATCTCCATCTCCATCCCTTCCCTTTCAATCTCTCTCCTTCCTTCCTTCCTTCCCTCCCCTTCAATCTCCTTCCTTCTCCATCTTCTTCCTTTCCCCTTCAATCTCCTTCCTTCTCCATCTCCTTCCTTTCCCCTTCAATCTTCCTTCCTTCCTTCCATCTCCATTTCCATCCCTTCCCCTTCAATCTCTCCTTCCTTCCTTCCTTCCTTCCTTCCTTCCTTCCTTCCTTCCTTCCTTCCTTCCTTCCTTCCTTCATCCTTCAATCTCCTTCCTTATCCATCTCCTTCCTTTCCCCTTCAATCTTCCTTCCTTCTCCATCCCCATCCCTTCCCCTTCAATCTCTCTCTCTCCTTCCTTCCTTCCTTCCTTCCTTCCCCTTCAATCTCCTTCCTTCTCCATCTCCTTCCTTTCCACTTCAATCTCCATTTTTCTCCATCTCCTTCTTTTCCCCTTCAATCTTCCTTCCTTCCTTCCATCTCCACCCCTTCCCCTTCAATCTTTGTCCTTCCTTCCTTCCCCTTCAATCTCCTTCCTTCTCCATCTCCTTCCTTTCCCCTTCAATCTTCCTTCCTTCCTTCCTTCCTTCCTTCCATCTCCATCTCCATCCCTTCCCCTTCAATCTCTCTCTCCTTCCTTCCTTCCTTCCTTCCTTCCTTCCTTCCTTCCTTCCTTCCTTCCTTCCCCTTCAATCTACTTCCTTCTCCATCTCCTTCCTTTCCCCTTCAATCTCCTTCCTTCTCCATCTCCTTCCTTTCCCGTTCAATCTTTCTTTCTTCCTTCCATCTCCATCCCTTCCCCTTCAATCTTTCTCCTTCCTTCCTTCTCCTTCAATCTCCTTCCTTCTCCATCTCCTTCGTTCCCCCTTCAATCTTCCTTCCTTCCTTCCTTCCTTTCCCCTTCAATCTCCTTTCTTCTCCATCTCCTTCCTTTCCCCTTCAATCTTCTTTCCTTCCGTCCTTCCATCTCCATCTCCATCCCTTCCCCTTCAATCTCTCTCCTTCCTTCCTTCCTTCCTTCCTTCCTTCCCCTTCAATCTCCTTTCTTCTCCATCTCCTTTCTTTCCCCTTCAATCTTCCTTCCTTCTTTCCTTCCTTTCTCTTTCAATCTCCTTCATTCTCCATCTCCTTCCTTTCCCCTTCAATCTTCCTTCCTTCCATCTCCATCACTTCCCCTTCAATCTCTCTCTCCTTCCTTCCTTCCTTCCCCTTCAATCTCCTTCCTTGTCCATCTCCTTCCTTTCCCTTCAATCTCCTTCCTTCTCCATCTCCTTCCTTTCCCCTTCAATCTTCCTTCCTTCCTTCCATCTCCATCTCCATCCCTTCCTTTTCAATCACTATCTCCTTCCTTCCTTCCTTCCCCTTCAATCTCCTTCCTTCTCCATCTACATCCCTTCCCCTTCAATCTCTCTCTCCTTCCTTCTTTCCTTCCCCTTCAATTTCCTTCCTTCTCCATCTCCTTCCTTTCCCCTTCAATCTCCTTCCTTCTCCATCTCCTTCCTTTCCCCTTCAATCTTCTTTCCTTCCTTCCATCTCTATCTCCATCCCTTCCCCTTCAATCTCCTTTTCCTTCCTTTCTCCCTTCCTTCCATCCTTCCTTTCCCCTTCAATCTTCCATCCTTCCTTCCTTCCCCTTCAATCTCCTTCCATCTCCATCTCCATCCATTCCCCTTCAATTTCTTTCTCCTTCCTTCCTTCCTTTCCCCTTCAATCTTCCATCCTTCCTTCCCCTTCAATCTCCTTCCTTGTCCATCTGCTTTATTTCCCCTTCAGTCTTCCTTCCATCCATCCATTTCCATCTCCGTCCCTTCCTTTTCAATCTCTCTCTCCTTCCTTCCTTCCTTCCTTCCTTCCCCGTCAATCTCCTTCCTTGTCCATCTGCTTCCTTTCCCCTTCAATCTTCCTTCCTTCCTTCCTTCCCCTTCAATCTCCTTCCTTGTCCATCTCCTTCAATTCCCCTTCAATCTCCTTCCTTCTCCGTCTCCTTCCTTTCCCCTTCAATCTTCCTTCATTTCTTCCATCTCCATCCCTTCCCTTTCAATCTCTCTCCTTCCTTCCTTCCTTCCCCTTCAATCTCCTTCCTTCTCCATCTCCTTCCTTTCCCCTTCAATCTTCCTTCCTTCCTTCCATCTCCATCTCCATTCCTTCCCCTTCAATCTCTCCTTCCTTCCTTCCTTCCTTCCTTCCTTCCTTCCTTCCTTCCTCCTTCAATCTCCTTCCTTGTCCATCTCCTTCCTTTCCCCTTCAATCTTCCTTCCTTCCGGACTTCCGGTGGCTTCGCCTCGTCGATGGAGCCTCTAATGTGAGGCTCCGGTCTCTGAATCAGTATAGCCGTCAACAACAGCGCTCATCAGCTGTTTGTTGCGGCGGAAAAACTCCCCCTCGGGCAAAGAGGGGGAGTAGAGCATTAAGAGCCGGGTTGAGCCCTTCCAAGACCCCTGGATTAAATTTTCAGGGGCAGAGAAGGTGTGCTCCCCAGGCTCTTGAAAAGCTCCTGTTCAGAAACGCTTCTGTCGGCTGACAGAATTAGACATTGCGACCGCCTCTGTTCTTTCAGGAAGAATAATAAAGGCTTTATTCAGACGGAATGGATACAGGAGCTTTCTGAGTACTGCAAGTATATTGTTACTTTGTTTCTGCCTTTGTATCTACAAACTTTTTTGAATCAATATAACCTTTTTAAGATGGCGTTTGCTTTTTCTGCTGAGTGAAAGTGAAAGATGAAAGTGTTTATTCCACTGAGAAATTGAAACGGAATTTTTTTTCTTTTCTTTTCAAGACTTGTTTGAGAGACTATTTGGACTTGATTTATTTATTGATTTTTTTACTAAATTATAAAATAATTGGACTTTTTAAAAAGAACTTGAGAAGGGCGGAAGTGGAAAAATTTTTTTTTTTTTTTTAGTTTCTCTTTCTTTGTTTCAATTATGACTACAAGACAAAAGGCAGCTGCTAAGGCGGCTATGCCCTCTCCAGGACAGCTTGTCAAATCACAGTCTGCTCCTTTAGAATCTCAAGAACCTGCACAGTCCTCACAAATGCTCACAGTGAAAGATCTACAGTCGGCTTTAACAGATGTAATATCTTTTTTTAATGATAGGTTTGATAAATTGGAAGATAAATTTGATGTGAAAATAGAGGAAAAGATGGTTGAGCAGAAAAAAGACTTTAAAGCTATGATAGAAGCCTCTAATCAGGAGATGAGAGAAGATATTGTAGACGCTATCAAGGGTGTTTGGGACTATACTATTGTTGTTGAAGAGAAATTAGAGAATGCTGAGCAACATTTTGAAGAAAAATTAGAAGAAATTAGAAGCGATGTTCAAGATCAAGCTACTTTGACACAATATCATCAGATGCAGTTTGCGGTTAGAATTAGGGGATTTAGAGATGTATTAAATGAGAACCAAGAAGATTTAAGAAAAACTTTTTCTGAAGCTTTAGCAAAATTTTTGGATGATTCAGTTGAGAATGTGGCCTGGCAGATTGAACGACTGTTCAGAGTGAACTCACGCATTGCAGCACAGAGGAATTTGCCTAGAGATATTGTGATATATTTTAATACAAGAAAATATAGAAATTGGGTTCTATCTATAGCCTATAATAAACAACTGAGTGTTGCTGGTCAAGATGTACAGGTTTTGAAAGAGATACCTCCCAAGATGTTGAGATCAAGGAAAGATTATGCCTTTTTGACGGAGGAGCTTAAAAGAAGAGAAATACAATATAGATGGGAGGTACCAACTGGACTTTCTTTACTTTTCAAAAATAAAAGATACCGTTTGTTTACTGTAGCTAAAGCGAAAGATTTCTTTGAGAATATATTGATGGCTGATAGATCTACCTCCCCAAAACCTAAGGGGGCAATGTTGGTTAAAGACCTAGAATTATTGCAATCTGCGGAACTTCAACAACCTCGACTAATTTCATCGGTTCTTTTGGATAAAGCAGTTGAGCAACCAGTGCAGTCAATTGATATCTTTCAACCTTTGGCACTAGACAAGCCTAAAGATCCAAGGCGTGTACGGGAACCTACTAAAGCTATTGAACAAAGAGAAAAAACACAACCAACTCAAACCAAGCAAACTGATCTGACATCTATGGAAGCCATGGGAGCAAGACCCAAGAGGCAGGAAGAAGTGGAATGGTCTTTGCAGAAGCTTTCACGTAAAGGCCATGTCAAATAAGTATTTGACGTGGAATGTTAATGGTTTAAATTCTCCACAAAAAAGGAAGAAGATATTTCATTATTTGAAGCAATGTAAAAATGATGTAATCTGTCTACAAGAAACTCACATTAGATTTTCAGACCAGAAATACTTGATTAATAATAAGCTGGGTACACACTTTGTGGCATCATCTTTAGATAAAAAAAATGGAATTGTTATTTATGTTAAAAATAATATAAAAGCTAAGTTATTAGAAGCAGATACTCAAGGTAGATTTTTAGCTATAGAAATTTTACTGGATGGGAAGAAAGTTCTCTTGATGGGTATATATGCTCCAAACCAAAAACAAGGCATGTTTTATAAATCATTACACAAAAAGTTATTAGAGTTGGACTATAGATCTTGTATTTTAATGGGAGACTGGAATGGAATCCTTGATGCTGGTTTGGACAAGAAAAAGATTTCATTAGTTTCTCAATCGCGTTCAATTTTACCTAAATCTTTTTTTGATATTAAAGATGATTTTAATTTGTTTGATATTTGGAGAGAAAGACATGGTAGGGATCAAGAGTTTACTTTTTTCTCTGACAGACATCAATCATTTTCTAGAATTGATTTTATTTTAACTACTAGTGATTTTATGTTAAATTTAAAGAAAGTTAAAATTCTACCTAATGTATTGTCTGACCACAATCCAGTTATGATGGAATTAAGGTCTGGCCAATTTTTATGTAGATCCTGGAGACTTAATGAAAATCTGTTTAATTATGAAATGTATGTGCAAGAATGTAAAAAGGCTATCAAGGAATTTTTTAGGTTAAACAAGAATGTAGGTTTACCAATAGAAGTGGTGTGGGACTCTAGTAAGGCCCATATGCGTGGAATATTAATTGAACTGAATGCTAGGCATAGACGTAAACAGGAGGAAAAGAGGCGAGTTTTAGAAGCGGAAATAAGAAAGAAAGAGTTATTATTAATTGATAAACCAGATGATAGTGACATTAAAGAAGGGATAAAGGTTTTACGGAAACAATTTGATATTTTGATGACCGACCAGGTTGCCAGGAATATACAATATGCTAAACATAATACTTTTTTTAATGCTAATAAACCTGGCAGATGGTTGGCTTATACATTAAGGAAAAAACAAAAATCCCGTTTAATTGAGAAGGTTGAATATAAAGGGCAAGAAGTATTTCATCAAGAAACTATTAAGAAGGCTTTTCTAGAGTTCTACACCAAATTGTATGCTGAAGAAAAAGTTCAAGAGAAAGAGATAGATGCCTTTTTACAAAATCAAAATGTTTCTGAAATTACTTTGGAACAAAGAGATAGATTAAATGCTTTGATTAGGCCAGAAGAAATTATTGATGCAATTAAGCAATTGAAATTGGGAAAATCTCCAGGTACTGATGGTTTTACCACGATTTATTATAGGTGTTTACAGGAGGAAATGGTGGAACATATGAGGGAGTTATTTGTGAATATACAAGAGGGTGGTCGGGTTCCACCCTCTTGGAAAACGGCTAATGTATGTTTGATTCCTAAAGAGGGTAAAGATAATGTTCAAGTAGAAAATTTTAGACCTATTTCCTTGTTGAATACGGATTATAAGATTTTTGCCAAAATTTTGGCTAATAGATTAATGACAGTTTTGACACAGAGGATTCACCCGGATCAAACTGGTTTTTTACAAGGGAGACAGATGAAAACCAATGTTAGACAACTTGTTAACATATTGGAATATTTGGATAAACATATCCAAGTACCAGCTGTTTTAATGTTTTTAGATGCAGAAAAAGCTTTTGATAGACTGAATTGGACGTTTCTGCAAAGGCTTGTGGTAAGGATGGGAATGGGGGACCAGTTTATTAATTCTATATCAGCTATATATCAGAAACAAACAGGACAGATTATAGTGAATGGACAATTAACAGATTCATTTAATATAGAAAAGGGTACTAGGCAGGGTTGTCCCTTATCCCCTTTATTGTTTGTTTTAACCTTAGAGGTACTATTGAATAGGATTAGAGCATCAGAGGAATTAAGGGGGGTACAAATTAGACAACATGATTATAGATTATGTGCCTTTGCAGACGATTTACTTGTGACGCTAACTCAGCCAATACAATCGGTTCAGAGTTTGATGGAAATTATTCAAAATTATGGAAAAGTTTCAGGTTTTAAACTAAATTTATCCAAGACAAAGATGTTGGTTAAAAATCTTGATAACAAATTAAAACAAGATTTGGAAAGAATAACGGGATGCGAGATAGTTAAAAAAGTTAAATATTTAGGAATTTATATAGAAGCTTCAAATGGTAAATTATATAAGAATAATTATGAACTTTTATGGTGTAAAGTACAAAAAGAATTGGAGAATTGGAAAAAACTACAATTATCCATGTTGGGCAGAATAGCCGCTATTAAAATGAATGTATTGCCGAAATTTTTATTTTTATTTCAAATGTTACCAATACTTAAAAAGGATGGAAATCTCGATGAATGGCAGAAAGGTATAAACAAATTCATTTGGGATGGCAAGAAACCAAGGGTTAAATTTAAAATTATTCAAGACACAAGAGAGAGAGGTGGTTTGAAAGTGCCTAATTTTAAATTATATTATTATGCAGCAGTTCTAGTGGTTATAAGTGATTGGATTAACTTAACAAATGAAAGAATATTAAATATAGAAGGATATGGGTTAGTATATGGGCTCCACGCGTATTTAGTTTATGACAAAAAATTGGATAGGAGTTTTAAAGAACATATAATAAGAAACTCTGTCTTGCGAGTCTGGAAAAAGTATTATTATAAGTTAAATGGTAAAATTCCTTTATGGACAGTTCCCAGACACGCAATACAGAGTATAGGTATACAACAAATTCAAGACGTGGTGCCCTATGATAAACTTTTAAATAAAGAAGGGAATAGCATAGAACTGAAATCATTAGATAAATTAAGGGAGGAAGGTATAGCTCATAATTGGTTTTATCATGCACAACTTCAAGCCAGATGGCAAAAAGATGTCAAGATGGGTTTTTCTTTAAAGGATGATGAAAAATTAATTATACAAATTAGAGATCAAAGAAAGATGCATATTAAAAGAATATATGATGCTTTAATTGAAATTGATTCTGGAACTGAATTAATTAAAGACTGTATGATTAAATGGGAAGGTAACTTCGGCCACCCAATTATGATGGAAACTTGGAAAAGAATATGGGTGAAAAATGTTAAATTTACACAAGCTCAGCATCTAAGAGAAAATTTTTATAAAATGTTTTACAGATGGCATTTAGATCCCAAAAAATTATCGTCTATGTATCCAAATTTGCAACCCAAATGTTGGCGATGTGACTCTATGGACGCTACTTACTTTCACATTTGGTGGTCTTGCAAAAAAATTAAGGCTTTTTGGATAAAAATATGGTGGATTCTTCAAAATATTTTGAAAAAGCGTATTGAGTTTGTACCACAGTTGTTTTTGTTGGGTATTACAAAGGATTGTTCCACCACAGAGACTAAGTTGATTTTGAACTTGATTACTGCTGCAAGACTGTTGGTGGGACAATATTGGAAGTCATCTGAAATACCATCTATTGAAGAATGGACATTAAAAGTTACCCATCTTGTGGAGATGGCTAAGATTTCGGCATACCTGAAGAACCACTCAAATGAAACGTTTTTGATGGACTGGAAGAAATGGATTGATTATATGCAAAAGAAATATCAGTTGAAAGAATTAGATTTGATATATAGTTAAATAGTTTAATATAGTAGTTTAGTGAGGTTTCTTGTGTTTTTACCCTGTATTCATTCTGGGA
Organism: Bothrops alternatus; assembly: GCA_034064705.1. Lineage (NCBI taxonomy): Eukaryota > Metazoa > Chordata > Lepidosauria > Squamata > Viperidae > Bothrops > Bothrops alternatus. The sequence goes on along the minus strand of JARGCV010000805.1, from coordinate 64,197 downwards.
AGTCGGGGGGGGGAGGGGGGAGGGAGATAATATACGTTAGCTTATGTTTCTCAACTGTAGTTGGGGACTTAGGGATTAGATAATTTTTGTAGGATGCTCGGTAGAATTGTAGCTAGTGTTTTGGATGGCGAGGAGGAGGAGCGAAAATACAAGAGGAGTGGGCTGGTGGAGGGTGTTCTGGAGGGGGGTTCCGAGCAGTTCTTTGTATTGTTTATTTTTATTATGTAATTTGTTTGTTTTCAGTTGAGTTAATAGGTTACTATGTTATAATTGTTAAAAGTTTTTTATAAAAAATTTTAATAAAAAAATTATTAAAAAAAAAAAAATCTTCCTTCCTTCCTTCTCCATCTCCATCCCTTCCCCTTCAATCTCTCTCCTTCCTTCCTTCCTTCCTTCCTTCCTTCCTTCCTTCCTTCCTTCCTTCCTTCCCCCTTAAATCTCCTTCCTTGTCCATCTCCTTCCTTTCCCCTTCAATCTTCCTTCCTTCCTTCTCCATCTCCATCCCTTCCCCTTCAATCTCTCTCCTTCCTTCCTTCCTTCCTTCCTTCCCCCTTCAATCTCCTTCCTTGTCCATCTCCTTCCTTTCCCCTTCAATCTTCCTTCCTTCCTTCTCCATCTCCATCCCTTCCCCTTCAATCTCTCTCCTTCCTTCCTTCCTTCTTTCCTTCCTCCTTTAATCTCCTTCCTTGTCCATCTCCTTCCTTTCCCCTTCAATCTTCCTTCCTTCCTTCTCCATCTCCATCCCTTCCCCTTCAATCTCTCTCCTTCCTTCCTTCCTTCCTTCCCCCTTCAATCTCCTTCCTTCTCCATCTCCTTCCTTTCCCCTTCAATCTTCCTTCCTTCCTTCTCCATCTCCATCCCTTCCCCTTCAATCTCTCTAATTCCTTCCCTCCCCTTCAATCTCCTTCCTTCTCCATCTCCTTCGTTTCCCCTTCAATCTTCCTTCCTTCCTTTCCCCTTCAATCTCCTTCCTTCTCCATCTCCTTCCTTTCCCCTTCAATCTCCTTCCATCTCCATCTCTATCCCTTCCCCTTCAATTTCTTTCTCCTTCCTTCCTTCCTTTCTTTCCCCTTCAATCTTCCTTCCTTCCATCTCCATCACTTCCCCTTCAATCTCTCTCTCCTTCCTTTCTTCCTTCCCCTTCAATCTCCTTCCTCGTCCATCTCCTTCCTTTCCATTCAATCTCCTTCATTCTCCATCTCCTTCGTTTCCCCTTCAATCTTCCTTCCTTCCTTCCATCTCCATCTCTTCCTTTTCAATCACTCTCTCCTTCCTTCCTTCCTTCCTTCCTCCTTTAATCTCCTTCCTTCCCCATCTCCTTCCTCTCCCCTTCAATCTCCTTCCATCTCCATCTCCTTCGTTTCCTCTTCAATCTTCCTTCCTTCCTTTCCCCTTCAATCTCCTTCCTTCTCCATCTCCTTCCTTTCCCCTTCAATCTCTTTCCATCTCCATCTCTATCCCTTCCCCTTCAATTTCTTTCTCCTTCCTTCCTTCCTTCCATCCTTCCTTTCCCCTTCAATCTCTCTAATTCCTTCCCTCCCCTTCAATCTCCTTCCTTCTCCATCTCCTTCGTTTCCCCTTCAATCTTCCTTCCTTTCTTCCATCTCCATCCCTTCCCTTTCAATCTCTCTCCTTCCTTCCTTCCTTCCTTCCTTCCTTCCTTCCTTCCTTCCTTCCTTCCCCCTTCAATCTCCTTCCTTCTTCATCTCCTTCCTTTCCCCTTCAACCTACCTTCCTTCCTTCCATCTCCATCCCTTCTCCTTCAATCTCTCTAATTCCTTCCTTCCCCTTCAATCTCCTTTCTTCTCCATCTCCTTCCTTCCCCCTTCAATATTCCTTCCTTCGTTCCTTCCTTCCTTCCATCTCCATCCCTTCCCCTTCAATCTCTCTCATTCCTTCCTTCCCCTTCAATCTCCTTTCTTCTCCATGTCCTTCCTTTCCCCTTCAATCTTCCTTACTTCCTTCCTTCCTTCCTGCCTTCCTTCCTTCCTTCATCTCCATCTCCATCCCTTCCCTTTCAATCTCTCTCATTCCTTCCTTCCCCTTCAATCTCCTTTCTTCTCCATCTCCTTCCTTTCCACTTCATTCTCTCTCTCCTTCCTTCCATCCTTCCTTCCCCCTTCAACCTTCCTTCCTTCCGTCTCCATCACTTCCCCTTCAATCTCTCTCTCTCCTTCCTTCCTTCCCTCCCCTTCAATCTCCTTCCTTCTCCATCTCCTTCCTTTCCCCTTCAATCTTCCTTCCTTCCTTCCTTCCATCTCCATCTCCATCCCTTACCCTTCAATCTTTCTCCTTCCTTCCTTCCTTCCTTCCTTCCTTCCTTCCTTCCTTCCTTCTTGCCTTCCTTCCTTCCCCTTCAGTCTCCTTCCTTCTCCATCTCATTCCTTTCCTCTTCAATCTTCCTTCCTACCTTCCTTCCTTCCTTCCTTCCTTCCTTCCTTCATCTCCATCTCCATCTCCATCTTCATCTCCATCTCCATCTCCATCTCCATCTCCATCTCCATCTCCATCTCCATCTCCATCTCCATCTCCATCTCCATCCCTTCCCTTTCAATCTCTCTCCTTCCTTCCTTCCTTCCATCTCCATCTCCATCCCTTCCCCTTCAATCTCTCAACTTCCTTCCTTCCCCTTCAATCTCCTTCCTTCTCCATCTCCTTCCTTTCCCCTTCAATCTTTCTTCCTTCCTTCCATCTCCATCCCTTCCCCTTCAATCTTTCTCCTTCCTTCCTTCCCCTTCAATCTCCTTCCTTCTCCAGCTCCTTCGTTCCCCCTTCAATCTTCTTTCCTTCCGTCCTTCCTTCCTTCCTTCCATCTCCATCTCCATCCCTTCCCTTTCAATATCTCCATCCCCTTCAATCTTCCTTCCTTCCTTTCCCCTTCAATCTCCTTCCTTCTCCATCTCCTTCGTTTCCCCTTCAATCTTCCTTCCTTCCTTCCTTTCCCCTTCAATCTCCTTCCTTCTCCATCTCCTTCCTTTCCCCTTCAATCTTCCTTCCTTCCTTTCTCCTTCAATCTCCTACCTTCTCCATCTCCTTCCTTTCCACTTCAATCTCCTTCCATCTCCATCTCTATCCCTTCCACTTCAATTTCTTTCTCCTTCCTTCCTTCCATCCTTCCTTTCCCCTTCAATCTTCCTTCCTTCCATCTCCATCACTTCCCCTTCAATCTCTCTCTCTCTCCTTCCTTTCTTCCCTTCCCCTTCAATCTCCTTCCTTCTCCATCTCCTTCCTTTCCCCTTCAATCTTCCTTCCTTCTCCATCTCCTTCCTTTCCCCTTCAATCTTCCTTCCTTCCTTCCTTCCATCTCCATCTCCATCCCTTACCCTTCAATCTTTCTCTCTCCTTCCTTCCTTCCTTCCTTCCTTCCTTCCTTCCTTCCTTCCTTCCTTCCTTCCTTCCTTCCTTCTTGCCTTCCTTCCTTCCCCTTCAGTCTCCTTCCTTCTCCATCTTCTTCCTTTCCCCTTCAATCTCCTTCCTTCTCCATCTCCTTCCTTTCCCCTTCAATCTTCCTTCCTTCCTTCCATCTCCATTTCCATCCCTTCCCCTTCAATCTCTCCTTCCTTCCTTCCTTCCTTCCTTCCTTCGTCCTTCAATCTCCTTCCTTGTCCATCTCCTTCCTTTCCCCTTCAATCTTCCTTCCTTCTCCATCACCATCCCTTCCCCTTCAATCTTTCTCCTTCCTTCCTTCCTTCCTTCCTTCCTTCCTTCCTTCCTTCCTTCCTTCCTTCGTCCTTCAATCTCCTTCCTTGTCCATCTCCTTCCTTTCCCCTTCAATCTTCCTTCCTTCTCCATCCCCATCCCTTCCCCTTCAATCTCTCTCTCTCCTTCCTTCCTTCCTTCCTTCCCCTTCAATCTCCTTCCTTCTCCATCTCCTTCCTTTCCACTTCAATCTCCATTCTTCTCCATCTCCTTCTTTTCCCCTTCAATCTTCCTTCCTTCCTTCCATCTCCACCCCTTCCCCTTCAATCTTTGTCCTTCCTTCCTTCCCCTTCAATCTCCTTCCTTCTCCATCTCCTTCCTTTCCCCTTCAATCTTCCTTCCTTCCTTCCTTCCTTCCATCTCCATCTCCATCCCTTCCCCTTCAATCTCTCTCTCCTTCCTTCCTTCCTTCCTTCCTTCCCCTTCAATCTACTTCCTTCTCCATCTCCCTCCTTTCCCCTTCAATCTCCTTCCTTCTCCATCTCCTTCCTTTCCCGTTCAATCTTTCTTTCTTCCTTCCATCTCCATCCCTTCCCCTTCAATCTTTCTCCTTCCTTCCTTCTCCTTCAATCTCCTTCCTTCTCCATCTCCTTCGTTCCCCCTTCAATCTTCCTTCCTTCCTTCCTTCCTTTCCCCTTCAATCTCCTTCCTTCTCCATCTCCTTCCTTTCCCCTTCAATCTTCTTTCCTTCCATCCTTCCATCTCCATCTCCATCCCTTCCCCTTCAATCTTTCTCCTTCCTTCCTTCCTTCCTACCCCGTCAATCTCCTTCCTTCTCCATATTCTTCCTTTCCCCTTCAATCTCCTTCTTTCTCCATCTCCTTCCTTTCCCCTTCAATCTTCCTTCCTTACTTCCATATCCATCCCTTCCCCTTTAATCTTTCTCCTTCCTTCCTTCCTTCCTTCCATCTCCATTGCCATCCCTTCCCTTTCAATCTCTCTCCTTCCTTCCTTCCCCTTAAATCTCCTTCCTTCTCCATCTCCTTCCTTTCCCCTTCATTCTTCCTTCCTTCCTTCCTTCCATCTCCATCTCCATCCCTTCCCCTTCAATCTCTCTCCTTCCTTCCTTCCTTCCTATCTTCCTTCCTTCCCCCTTCAATCTCCTTCCTTCTCCATCTCCTTCGTTCCCCATTCAATCTTCCTTCCTTCCTTCCTTTCCCCTTCAATCTCCTTCCTTCTCCATCTCCTTCCTTTCCCCTTCAATCTTCTTTCCTTCCTTCCTTCCATCTCCATCTCCATCCCTTCCCCTTCAATCTTTCTCCTTCCTTCCTTCCTTCCTTCCCCTTCAATCTACTTCCTTCTCCATCTCCTTCCTTTCCCCTTCAATCTCCTTCCTTCTCCATCTCCTTCCTTTCCCCTTCAATCTTTCTTTCTTCTGTCCATCTCCATCCCTTCCCCTTCAATCTTTCTCCTTCCTTCCTTCTCCTTCAATCTCCTTCCTTCTCCATCTCCTTCCTTTCCCCTTCAATCTTCCTTCCTTCCTTTCCCCTTCAATCTCCTACCTTCTCCATCTCCTTCCTTTCCACTTCAATCTCCTTCCATCTCCATCTCTATCCCTTCCCCTTCAATTTCTTTCTCCTTCCTTCCTTCCTTCCTTCCCCTTCAATCTCCTTCTTTCTCCATCTCCTTCCTTTCCCCTTCAATCTTCCTTCCTTACTTCCATATCCATCCCTTCCCCTTAAATCTTTCTCCTTCCTTCCTTCCTTCCATCTCCATTGCCATCCCTTCCCTTTCAATCTCTCTCCTTCCTTCCTTCCTTCCCCTTAAATCTCCTTCCTTCTCCATCTCCTTCATTTCCCCTTCAATCTTCCTTCCTTCCTTCCTTCCTTCCCTCTACATCTCCATTCCTTCCCCTTCAATCTCTCCTTCCTTCCTTCCATCCTTCCTTTCCCCTTCAATTTCCTTCCATCTCTATCTCCATCCCTTCCCCTTCAATCTCTTTTTCCTTCCTTTCTTCCTTTCCCCTTCAATCTCCTTCCTTCCCCATCTCCTTCCTTTCCCCTTCAATCTCCTTCCATCTCCATCTCCATCCCTTCCCCTTCAATGTCTTTCTCCTTCCTTCCCTCCTTCCTTCCTTCCTTCCTTCCTTCCTTCCTTCCTTCCTTTCCCCTTCAATTTCCTTCCTTCTCCATCTCCTTCCTTTCCCCTTCAATCTTCTTTCTTTCCTTCCATCTCTATCTCCATCCCTTCCCCTTCAATCTCTTTTTCCTTCCTTTCTTCCTTTCCCCTTCAATCTCCTTCCTTCTCCATCTCCTTCCTTTCCCCTTCAATCTTCCTTCCTTTCTTCCATCTCCATCCCTTCCCTTTCAATCTCTCTCCTTCCTTCCTTCCTTCCTTCCTTCCCCCTTCAATCTCCTTCCTTGTCCATCTCCTTCCTTTCCCCTTCAATCTTCCTTCCTTCCTTCTCCATCTCCATCCCTTCCCCTTCAATCTCTCTCCTTCCTTCCTTCCTTCTTTCCTTCCTCCTTTAATCTCCTTCCTTGTCCATCTCCTTCCTTTCCCCTTCAATCTTCCTTCCTTCCTTCTCCATCTCCATCCCTTCCCCTTCAATCTCTCTCCTTCCTTCCTTCCTTCCTTCCCCCTTCAATCTCCTTCCTTCTCCATCTCCTTCCTTTCCCCTTCAATCTTCCTTCCTTCCTTCTCCATCTCCATCCCTTCCCCTTCAATCTCTCTAATTCCTTCCCTCCCCTTCAATCTCCTTCCTTCTCCATCTCCTTCGTTTCCCCTTCAACCTACCTTCCTTCCTTCCATCTCCATCCCTTCTCCTTCAATCTCTCTAATTCCTTCCTTACCCTTCAATCTCCTTTCTTCTCCATCTCCTTCCTTCCGCCTTCAATATTCCTTCCTTCGTTCCTTCCTTCCTTCCATCTCCATCCCTTCCCCTTCAATCTCTCTCATTCCTTCCTTCCCCTTCAATCTCCTTTCTTCTCCATCTCCATCTCCATCTCCATCTCCATCTCCATCTCCATCTCCATCTCCATCTCCATCTCCATCTCCATCTCCATCTCCATCCCTTCCCTTTCAACCTCTCTCCTTCCTTCCTTCCTTCCCTCCCCTTCAATCTCCTTCCTTCTCCATCTTCTTCCTTTCCCCTTCAATCTCCTTCCTTCTCCATCTCCTTCCTTTCCCCTTCAATCTTCCTTCCTTCCTTCCATCTCCATTTCCATCCCTTCCCCTTCAATCTCTCTCTCTCCTTCCTTCCTTCCTTCCTTCCTTCCCCTTCAATCTCCTTCCTTCTCCATCTCCTTCCTTTCCACTTCAATCTCCATTTTTCTCCATCTCCTTCTTTTCCCCTTCAATCTTCCTTCCTTCCTTCCATCTCCACCCCTTCCCCTTCAATCTTTGTCCTTCCTTCCTTCCCCTTCAATCTCCTTCCTTCTCCATCTCCTTCCTTTCCCCTTCAATCTTCCTTCCTTCCTTCCTTCCTTCCTTCCATCTCCATCTCCATCCCTTCCCCTTCAATCTCTCTCTCCTTCCTTCCTTCCTTCCTTCCTCCCTTCCTTCCTTCCTTCCTTCCTTCCTTCCTTCCTTCCTTCCCCTTCAATCTACTTCCTTCTCCATCTCCTTCCTTTCCCCTTCAATCTCCTTCCTTCTCCATCTCCTTCCTTTCCCGTTCAATCTTTCTTTCTTCCTTCCATCTCCATCCCTTCCCCTTCAATCTTTCTCCTTCCTTCCTTCTCCTTCAATCTCCTTCCTTCTCCATCTCCTTCGTTCCCCATTCAATCTTCCTTCCTTCCTTCCTTCCTTTCCCCTTCAATCTCCTTTCTTCTCCATCTCCTTCCTTTCCCCTTCAATCTTCTTTCCTTCCGTCCTTCCATCTCCATCTCCATCCCTTCCCCTTCAATCTCTCTCCTTCCTTCCTTCCTTCCTTCCTTCCTTCCTTCCCCTTCAATCTCCTTTCTTCTCCATCTCCTTTCTTTCCCCTTCAATCTTCCTTCCTTCTTTCCTTCCTTTCTCTTTCAATCTCCTTCATTCTCCATCTCCTTCCTTTCCCCTTCAATCTTCCTTCCTTCCATCTCCATCACTTCCCCTTCAATCTCTCTCTCCTTCCTTCCTTCCTTCCCCTTCAATCTCCTTCCTTGTCCATATCCTTCCTTTCCCTTCAATCTCCTTCCTTCTCCATCTCCTTCCTTTCCCCTTCAATCTTCCTTCCTTCCTTCCATCTCCATCTCCATCCCTTCCTTTTCAATCACTATCTCCTTCCTTCCTTCCTTCCCCTTCAATCTCCTTCCTTCTCCATCTACATCCCTTCCCCTTCAATCTCTCTCTCCTTCCTTCTTTCCTTCCCCTTCAATTTCCTTCCTTCTCCATCTCCTTCCTTTCCCCTTCAATCTCCTTCCTTCTCCATCTCCTTCCTTTCCCCTTCAATCTTCTTTCCTTCCTTCCATCTCTATCTCCATCCCTTCCCCTTCAATCTCCTTTTCCTTCCTTTCTCCCTTCCTTCCATCCTTCCTTTCCCCTTCAATCTTCCATCCTTCCTTCCTTCCCCTTCAATCTCCTTCCATCTCCATCTCCATCCATTCCCCTTCAATTTCTTTCTCCTTCCTTCCTTCCTTTCCCCTTCAATCTTCCATCCTTCCTTCCCCTTCAATCTCCTTCCTTGTCCATCTGCTTTATTTCCCCTTCAGTCTTCCTTCCATCCATCCATTTCCATCTCCGTCCCTTCCTTTTCAATCTCTCTCTCCTTCCTTCCTTCCTTCCTTCCTTCCTTCCCCGTCAATCTCCTTCCTTGTCCATCTGCTTCCTTTCCCCTTTAATCTCCTTCCTTCTCCATCTCCTTCTTTTCCCCTTCAATCTCCTTCCTTCTCCATCTCCTTCCTTTCCCCTTCAATCTTCCTTCCTTCCTTCCTTCCCCTTCAATCTCCTTCCTTGTCCATCTCCTTCAATTCCCCTTCAATCTCCTTCCTTCTCCGTCTCCTTCCTTTCCCCTTCAATCTTCCTTCATTTCTTCCATCTCCATCCCTTCCCTTTCAATCTCTCTCCTTCCTTCCTTCCTTCCCCTTCAATCTCCTTCCTTCTCCATCTCCTTCCTTTCCCCTTCAATCTTCCTTCCTTCCTTCCATCTCCATCTCCATTCCTTCCCCTTCAATCTCTCCTTCCTTCCTTCCTTCCTTCCTTCCTTCCTTCCTCCTTCAATCTCCTTCCTTGTCCATCTCCTTCCTTTCCCCTTCAATCTTCCTTCCTTCCTTCTCCATCTCCATCCCTTCCCCTTCAATCTCTCTCCTTCCTTCCTTCCTTCCTTCCTTCCTTCCTTCCTTCCTTCCTTCCTTCCTTCCCCCTTAAATCTCCTTCCTTGTCCATCTCCTTCCTTTCCCCTTCAATCTTCCTTCCTTCCTTCTCCATCTCCATCCCTTCCCCTTCAATCTCTCTCCTTCCTTCCTTCCTTCCTTCCTTCCCCCTTCAATCTCCTTCCTTGTCCATCTCCTTCCTTTCCCCTTCAATCTTCCTTCCTTCCTTCTCCATCTCCATCCCTTCCCCTTCAATCTCTCTCCTTCCTTCCTTCCTTCTTTCCTTCCTCCTTTAATCTCCTTCCTTGTCCATCTCCTTCCTTTCCCCTTCAATCTTCCTTCCTTCCTTCTCCATCTCCATCCCTTCCCCTTCAATCTCTCTCCTTCCTTCCTTCCTTGCCCCTTCAATCTCCTTCCTTCTCCATCTCCTTCCTTTCCCCTTCAATCTTCCTTCCTTCCTTCTCCATCTCCATCCCTTCCCCTTCAATCTCTCTAATTCCTTCCCTCCCCTTCAATCTCCTTCCTTCTCCATCTCCTTCGTTTCCCCTTCAATCTTCCTTCCTTCCTTTCCCCTTCAATCTCCTTCCTTCTCCATCTCCTTCCTTTCCCCTTCAATCTCCTTCCATCTCCATCTCTATCCCTTCCCCTTCAATTTCTTTCTCCTTCCTTCCTTCCTTTCTTTCCCCTTCAATCTTCCTTCCTTCCATCTCCATCACTTCCCCTTCAATCTCTCTCTCCTTCCTTTCTTCCTTCCCCTTCAATCTCCTTCCTCGTCCATCTCCTTCCTTTCCATTCAATCTCCTTCATTCTCCATCTCCTTCGTTTCCCCTTCAATCTTCCTTCCTTCCTTCCATCTCCATCTCTTCCTTTTCAATCACTCTCTCCTTCCTTCCTCCTTTAATCTCCTTCCTTCCCCATCTCCTTCCTCTCCCCTTCAATCTCCTTCCATCTCCATCTCCTTCGTTTCCTCTTCAATCTTCCTTCCTTCCTTTCCCCTTCAATCTCCTTCCTTCTCCATCTCCTTCCTTTCCCCTTCAATCTCTTTCCATCTCCATCTCTATCCCTTCCCCTTCAATTTCTTTCTCCTTCCTTCATTCCTTCCATCCTTCCTTTCCCCTTCAATCTCTCTAATTCCTTCCCTCCCCTTCAATCTCCTTCCTTCTCCATCTCCTTCGTTTCCCCTTCAATCTTCCTTCCTTTCTTCCATCTCCATCCCTTCCCTTTCAATCTCTCTCCTTCCTTCCTTCCTTCCTTCCTTCCTTCCTTCCTTCCTTCCTTCCTTCCTTCCTTCCTTCCTTCCTTCCCCCTTCAATCTCCTTCCTTCTTCATCTCCTTCCTTTCCCCTTCAACCTACCTTCCTTCCTTCCATCTCCATCCCTTCTCCTTCAATCTCTCTAATTCCTTCCTTCCCCTTCAATCTCCTTTCTTCTCCATCTCCTTCCTTCCCCCTTCAATATTCCTTCCTTCGTTCCTTCCTTCCTTCCATCTCCATCCCTTCCCCTTCAATCTCTCTCATTCCTTCCTTCCCCTTCAATCACCTTTCTTCTCCATCTCCTTCCTTTCCCCTTCAATCTTCCTTACTTCCTTCCTTCCTTCCTGCCTTCCTTCCTTCCTTCATCTCCATCTCCATCCCTTCCCTTTCAATCTCTCTCATTCCTTCCTTCCCCTTCAATCTCCTTTCTTCTCCATCTCCTTCCTTTCCACTTCATTCTCTCTCTCCTTCCTTCCATCCTTCCTTCCCCCTTCAACCTTCCTTCCTTCCGTCTCCATCACTTCCCCTTCAATCTCTCTCTCTCCTTCCTTCCTTCCCTCCCCTTCAATCTCCTTCCTTCTCCATCTCCTTCCTTCCCCCTTCAATATTCCTTCCTTCCTTCCTTCCTTCCTTCCCCTTCAATCTCCTTCCTTCTCCATCTCCTTCCTTTCCCCTTCAATTTTCCTTCCTTCTCCATCTCCTTCCTTTCCCCTTCAATCTTCCTTCCTTCCTTCCTTCCTTCCATCTCCATCTCCATCCCTTACCCTTCAATCTTTCTCCTTCCTTCCTTCCTTCCTTCCTTCCTTCCTTCCTTCCTTCCTTCCTTCCTTCTTGCCTTCCTTCCTTCCCCTTCAGTCTCCTTCCTTCTCCATCTCATTCCTTTCCTCTTCAATCTTCCTTCCTACCTTCCTTCCTTCCTTCCTTCCTTCCTTCCTTCCTTCCTTCCTTCCTTCCTTCCTTCCTCTCCATCTCCATCTCCATCTCCATCTCCATCTCCATCTCCATCTCCATCTCCATCTCCATCTCCATCTCCATCTCCATCTCCATCTCCATCCCTTCCCTTTCAATCTCTCTCCTTCCTTCCTTCCTTCCCTTCCCCTTCAATCTCCTTCCTTCTCCATCTTCTTCCTTTCCCCTTCAATCTCCTTCCTTCTCCATCTCCTTCCTTTCCCCTTCAATCTTCCTTCCTTCCTTCCATCTCCATCCCCATCCCTTCCCCTTCAATCTCTCTCTCTCCTTCCTTCCTTCCTTCCTTCCCCTTCAATCTCCTTCCTTCTCCATCTCCTTCCTTTCCACTTCAATCTCCATTTTTCTCCATCTCCTTCTTTTCCCCTTCAATCTTCCTTCCTTCCTTCCATCTCCACCCCTTCCCCTTCAATCTTTGTCCTTCCTTCCTTCCCCTTCAATCTCCTTCCTTCTCCATCTCCTTCCTTTCCCCTTCAATCTTCCTTCCTTCCTTCCTTCCTTCCATCTCCATCTCCATCCCTTCCCCTTCAATCTCTCTCTCCTTCCTTCCTTCCTTCCTTCCTTCCTTCCTTCCTTCCTTCCCCTTCAATCTACTTCCTTCTCCATCTCCTTCCTTTCCCCTTCAATCTCCTTCCTTCTCCATCTCCTTCCTTTCCCGTTCAATCTTTCTTTCTTCCTTCCATCTCCATCCCTTCCCCTTCAATCTTTCTCCTTCCTTCCTTCTCCTTCAATCTCCTTCCTTCTCCATCTCCTTCGTTCCCCCTTCAATCTTCCTTCCTTCCTTCCTTCCTTTCCCCTTCAATCTCCTTCCTTCTCCATCTCCTTCCTTTCCCCTTCAATCTTCTTTCCTTCCGTCCTTCCATCTCCATCTCCATCCCTTCCCCTTCAATCTCTCTCCTTCCTTCCTTCCTTCCTTCCTTCCTTCCCCTTCAATCTCCTTTCTTCTCCATCTCCTTTCTTTCCCCTTCAATCTTCCTTCCTTCTTTCCTTCCTTTCTCTTTCAATCTCCTTCATTCTCCATCTCCTTCCTTTCCCCTTCAATCTTCCTTCCTTCCATCTCCATCACTTCCCCTTCAATCTCTCTCTCCTTCCTTCCTTCCTTCCCCTTCAATCTCCTTCATTGTCAATATCCTTCCTTTCCCTTCAATCTCCTTCCTTCTCCATCTCCTTCCTTTCCCCTTCAATCTTCCTTCCTTCCTTCCATCTCCATCTCCATCCCTTCCTTTTCAATCACTATCTCCTTCCTTCCTTCCTTCCCCTTCAATCTCCTTCCTTCTCCATCTACATCCCTTCCCCTTCAATCTCTCTCTCCTTCCTTCTTTCCTTCCCCTTCAATTTCCTTCCTTCTCCATCTCCTTCCTTTCCCCTTCAATCTCCTTCCTTCTCCATCTCCTTCCTTTCCCCTTCAATCTTCTTTCCTTCCTTCCATCTCTATCTCCATCCCTTCCCCTTCAATCTCCTTTTCCTTCCTTTCTCCCTTCCTTCCATCCTTCCTTTCCCCTTCAATCTTCCATCCTTCCTTCCTTCCCCTTCAATCTCCTTCCATCTCCATCTCCATCCATTCCCCTTCAATTTCTTTCTCCTTCCTTCCTTCCTTTCCCCTTCAATCTTCCATCCTTCCTTCCCCTTCAATCTCCTTCCTTGTCCATCTGCTTTATTTCCCCTTCAGTCTTCCTTCCATCCATCCATTTCCATCTCCGTCCCTTCCTTTTCAATCTCTCTCTCCTTCCTTCCTTCCTTCCTTCCTTCCTTCCCCGTCAATCTCCTTCCTTGTCCATCTGCTTCCTTTCCCCTTTAATCTCCTTCCTTCTCCATCTCCTTCTTTTCCCCTTCAATCTCCTTCCTTCTCCATCTCCTTCCTTTCCCCTTCAATCTTCCTTCCTTCCTTCCTTCCCCTTCAATCTCCTTCCTTGTCCATCTCCTTCAATTCCCCTTCAATCTCCTTCCTTCTCCGTCTCCTTCCTTTCCCCTTCAATCTTCCTTCATTTCTTCCATCTCCATCCCTTCCCTTTCAATCTCTCTCCTTCCTTCCTTCCTTCCCCTTCAATCTCCTTCCTTCTCCATCTCCTTCCTTTCCCCTTCAATCTTCCTTCCTTCCTTCCATCTCCATCTCCATTCCTTCCCCTTCAATCTCTCCTTCCTTCCTTCCTTCCTTCGTTCCTTCCTCCTTCAATCTCCTTCCTTGTCCATCTCCTTCCTTTCCCCTTCAATCTTCCTTCCTTCCTTCTCCATCTCCATCCCTTCCCCTTCAATCTCTCTCCTTCCTTCCTTCCTTCCTTCCTTCCTTCCCCCTTAAATCTCCTTCCTTGTCCATCTCCTTCCTTTCCCCTTCAATCTTCCTTCCTTCCTTCTCCATCTCCATCCCTTCCCCTTCAATCTCTCTCCTTCCTTCCTTCCTTCCTTCCTTCCCCCTTCAATCTCCTTCCTTGTCCATCTCCTTCCTTTCCCCTTCAATCTTCCTTCCTTCCTTCTCCATCTCCATCCCTTCCCCTTCAATCTCTCTCCTTCCTTCCTTCCTTCTTTCCTTCCTCCTTTAATCTCCTTCCTTGTCCATCTCCTTCCTTTCCCCTTCAATCTTCCTTCCTTCCTTCTCCATCTCCATCCCTTCCCCTTCAATCTCTCTCCTTCCTTCCTTCCTTCCTTCCCCCTTCAATCTCCTTCCTTCTCCATCTCCTTCCTTTCCCCTTCAATCTTCCTTCCTTCCTTCTCCATCTCCATCCCTTCCCCTTCAATCTCTCTAATTCCTTCCCTCCCCTTCAATCTCCTTCCTTCTCCATCTCCTTCGTTTCCCCTTCAATCTTCCTTCCTTCCTTTCCACTTCAATATCCTTCCTTCTCCATCTCCTTCCTTTCCCCTTCAATCTCCTTCCATCTCCATCTCTATCCCTTCCCCTTCAATTTCTTTCTCCTTCCTTCCTTCCTTTCTTTCCCCTTCAATCTTCCTTTCTTCCATCTCCATCACTTCCCCTTCAATCTCTCTCTCCTTCCTTTCTTCCTTCCCCTTCAATCTCCTTCCTCGTCCATCTCCTTCCTTTCCATTCAATCTCCTTCATTCTCCATCTCCTTCGTTTCCCCTTCAATCTTCCTTCCTTCCTTCCATCTCCATCTCTTCCTTTTCAATCACTCTCTCCTTCCTTCCTTCCTTCCTTCCTCCTTTAATCTCCTTCCTTCCCCATCTCCTTCCTCTCCCCTTCAATCTCCTTCCATCTCCATCTCCTTCGTTTCCTCTTCAATCTTCCTTCCTTCCTTTCCCCTTCAATCTCCTTCCTTCTCCATCTCCTTCCTTTCCCCTTCAATCTCTTTCCATCTCCATCTCTATCCCTTCCCCTTCAATTTCTTTCTCCTTCCTTCCTTCCTTCCATCCTTCCTTTCCCCTTCAATCTCTAATTCCTTCCCTCACCTTCAATCTCCTTCCTTCTCCATCTCCTTCGTTTCCCCTTCAATCTTCCTTCCTTTCTTCCATCTCCATCCCTTCCCTTTCAATCTCTCTCCTTCCTTCCTTCCTTCCTTCCTTCCTTCCTTCCTTCCTTCCTTCCATCCTTCCTTCCTTCCCCTTCAATCTCCTTCCATCTCCATCTCCATCCATTCCCCTTCAATTTCTTTCTCCTTCCTTCCTTCCTTTCCCCTTCAATCTTCCATCCTTCCTTCCCCTTCAATCTCCTTCCTTGTCCATCTGCTTTATTTCCCCTTCAGTCTTCCTTCCATCCATCCATTTCCATCTCCGTCCCTTCCTTTTCAATCTCTCTCTCCTTCCTTCCTTCCTTCCTTCCTTCCTTCCCCGTCAATCTCCTTCCTTGTCCATCTGCTTCCTTTCCCCTTTAATCTCCTTCCTTCTCCATCTCCTTCTTTTCCCCTTCAATCTCCTTCCTTCTCCATCTCCTTCCTTTCCCCTTCAATCTTCCTTCCTTCCTTCCTTCCTTCCCCTTCAATCTCCTTCCTTGTCCATCTCCTTCAATTCCCCTTCAATCTCCTTCCTTCTCCGTCTCCTTCCTTTCCCCTTCAATCTTCCTTCATTTCTTCCATCTCCATCCCTTCCCTTTCAATCTCTCTCCTTCCTTCCTTCCTTCCCCTTCAATCTCCTTCCTTCTCCATCTCCTTCCTTTCCCCTTCAATCTTCCTTCCTTCCTTCCATCTCCATCTCCATTCCTTCCCCTTCAATCTCTCCTTCCTTCCTTCCTTCCTTCCTTCCTTCCTCCTTCAATCTCCTTCCTTGTCCATCTCCTTCCTTTCCCCTTCAATCTTCCTTCCTTCCTTCTCCATCTCCATCCCTTCCCCTTCAATCTCTCTCCTTCCTTCCTTCCTTCCTTCCTTCCTTCCTTCCTTCCTTCCTTCCTTCCTTCCTTCCCCCTTAAATCTCCTTCCTTGTCCATCTCCTTCCTTTCCCCTTCAATCTTCCTTCCTTCCTTCTCCATCTCCATCCCTTCCCCTTCAATCTCTCTCCTTCCTTCCTTCCTTCCTTCCCCCTTCAATCTCCTTCCTTGTCCATCTCCTTCCTTTCCCCTTCAATCTTCCTTCCTTCCTTCTCCATCTCCATCCCTTCCCCTTCAATCTCTCTCCTTCCTTCCTTCCTTCTTTCCTTCCTCCTTTAATCTCCTTCCTTGTCCATCTCCTTCCTTTCCCCTTCAATCTTCCTTCCTTCCTTCTCCATCTCCATCCCTTCCCCTTCAATCTCTCTCCTTCCTTCCTTCCTTCCTTCCCCCTTCAATCTCCTTCCTTCTCCATCTCCTTCCTTTCCCCTTCAATCTTCCTTCCTTCCTTCTCCATCTCCATCCCTTCCCCTTCAATCTCTCTAATTCCTTCCCTCCCCTTCAATCTCCTTCCTTCTCCATCTCCTTCGTTTCCCCTTCAATCTTCCTTCCTTCGTTTCCCCTTCAATCTCCTTCCTTCTCCATCTCCTTCCTTTCCCCTTCAATCTCCTTCCATCTCCATCTCTATCCCTTCCTTTTCAATTTCTTTCTCCTTCCTTCCTTCCTTTCTTTCCCCTTCAATCTTCCTTCCTTCCATCTCCATCACTTCCCCTTCAATCTCTCTCTCCTTCCTTTCTTCCTTCCCCTTCAATCTCCTTCCTCGTCCATCTCCTTCCTTTCCATTCAATCTCCCTCATTCTCCATCTCCTTCGTTTCCCCTTCAATCTTCCTTCCTTCCTTCCATCTCCATCTCTTCCTTTTCAATCACTCTCTCCTTCCTTCCTTCCTTCCTTCCTCCTTTAATCTCCTTCCTTCCCCATCTCCTTCCTCTCCCCTTCAATCTCCTTCCATCTCCATCTCCTTCGTTTCCTCTTCAATCTTCCTTCCTTCCTTTCCCCTTCAATCTCCTTCCTTCTCCATCTCCTTCCTTTCCCCTTCAATCTCCTTCCATCTCCATCTCTATCCCTTCCCCTTCAATTTCTTTCTCCTTCCTTCCTTCCTTTCTTTCCCCTTCAATCTTCCTTCCTTCCATCTCCATCACTTCCCCTTCAATCTCTCTCTCCTTCCTTTCTTCCTTCCCCTTCAATCTCCTTCCTCGTCCATCTCCTTCCTTTCCATTCAATCTCCTTCATTCTCCATCTCCTTCGTTTCCCCTTCAATCTTCCTTCCTTCCTTCCATCTCCATCTCTTCCTTTTCAATCACTCTCTCCTTCCTTCCTTCCTTCCTTCCTCCTTTAATCTCCTTCCTTCCCCATCTCCTTCCTCTCCCCTTCAATCTCCTTCCATCTCCATCTCCTTCGTTTCCTCTTCAATCTTCCTTCCTTCCTTTCCCCTTCAATCTCCTTCCTTCTCCATCTCCTTCCTTTCCCCTTCAATCTCTTTCCATCTCCATCTCTATCCCTTCCCCTTCAATTTCTTTCTCCTTCCTTCCTTCCTTCCATCCTTCCTTTCCCCTTCAATCTCTCTAATTCCTTCCCTCCCCTTCAATCTCCTTCCTTCTCCATCTCCTTCGTTTCCCCTTCAATCTTCCTTCCTTTCTTCCATCTCCATCCCTTCCCTTTCAATCTCTCTCCTTCCTTCCTTCCTTCCTTCCTTCCTTCCTTCCTTCCTTCCTTCCTTCCATCCTTCCTTCCTTCCCCTTCAATCTCCTTCCATCTCCATCTCCATCCATTCCCCTTCAATTTCTTTCTCCTTCCTTCCTTCCTTTCCCCTTCTATCTTCCATCCTTCCTTCCCCTTCAATCTCCTTCCTTGTCCATCTGCTTTATTTCCCCTTCAGTCTTCCTTCCATCCATCCATTTCCATCTCCGTCCCTTCCTTTTCAATCTCTCTCTCCTTCCTTCCTTCCTTCCTTCCTTCCTTCCCCGTCAATCTCCTTCCTTGTCCATCTGCTTCCTTTCCCCTTTAATCTCCTTCCTTCTCCATCTCCTTCTTTTCCCCTTCAATCTCCTTCCTTCTCCATCTCCTTCCTTTCCCCTTCAATCTTCCTTCCTTCCTTCCTTCCCCTTCAATCTCCTTCCTTGTCCATCTCCTTCAATTCCCCTTCAATCTCCTTCCTTCTCCGTCTCCTTCCTTTCCCCTTCAATCTTCCTTCATTTCTTCCATCTCCATCCCTTCCCTTTCAATCTCTCTCCTTCCTTCCTTCCTTCCCCTTCAATCTCCTTCCTTCTCCATCTCCTTCCTTTCCCCTTCAATCTTCCTTCCTTCCTTCCATCTCCATCTCCATTCCTTCCCCTTCAATCTCTCCTTCCTTCCTTCCTTCCTTCCTTCCTTCCTCCTTCAATCTCCTTCCTTGTCCATCTCCTTCCTTTCCCCTTCAATCTTCCTTCCTTCCTTCTCCATCTCCATCCCTTCCCCTTCAATCTCCTTCCTTCCTTCCTTCCTTCCTTCCTTCCTTCCTTCCTTCCTTCCTTCCTTCCTTCCCCCTGAAATCTCCTTCCTTGTCCATCTCCTTCCTTTCCCCTTCAATCTTCCTTCCTTCCTTCTCCATCTCCATCCCTTCCCCTTCAATCTCTCTCCTTCCTTCCTTCCTTCCTTCCCCCTTCAATCTCCTTCCTTGTCCATCTCCTTCCTTTCCCCTTCAATCTTCCTTCCTTCCTTCTCCATCTCCATCCCTTCCCCTTCAATCTCTCTCCTTCCTTCCTTCCTTCTTTCCTTCCTCCTTTAATCTCCTTCCTTGTCCATCTCCTTCCTTTCCCCTTCAATCTTCCTTCCTTCCTTCTCCATCTCCATCCCTTCCCCTTCAATCTCTCTCCTTCCTTCCTTCCTTCCTTCCTTCCCCCTTCAATCTCCTTCCTTCTCCATCTCCTTCCTTTCCCCTTCAATCTTATTTCCTTCCTTCTCCATCTCCATCCCTTCCCCTTCAATCTCTCTAATTCCTTCCCTCCCCTTCAATCTCCTTCCTTCTCCATCTCCTTCGTTTCCCCTTCAATCTTCCTTCCTTCCTTTCCCCTTCAATCTCCTTCCTTCTCCATCTCCTTCCTTTCCCCTTCAATCTCCTTCCATCTCCATCTCTATCCCTTCCTTTTCAATTTCTTTCTCCTTCCTTCCTTCCTTTCTTTCCCCTTCAATCTTCCTTCCTTCCATCTCCATCACTTCCCCTTCAATCTCTCTCTCCTTCCTTTCTTCCTTCCCCTTCAATCTCCTTCCTCGTCCATCTCCTTCCTTTCCATTCAATCTCCCTCATTCTCCATCTCCTTCGTTTCCCCTTCAATCTTCCTTCCTTCCTTCCATCCATCTCCATCTCTTCCTTTTCAATCACTCTCTCCTTCCTTCCTTCCTTCCTTCCTCCTTTAATCTCCTTCCTTCCCCATCTCCTTCCTCTCCCCTTCAATCTCCTTCCATCTCCATCTCCTTCGTTTCCTCTTCAATCTTCCTTCCTTCCTTTCCCCTTCAATCTCCTTCCTTCTCCATCTCCTTCCTTTCCCCTTCAATCTCTTTCCATCTCCATCTCTATCCCTTCCCCTTCAATTTCTTTCTCCTTCCTTCCTTCCTTCCATCCTTCCTTTCCCCTTCAATCTCTCTAATTCCTTCCCTCCCCTTCAATCTCCTTCCTTCTCCATCTCCTTCGTTTCCCCTTCAATCTTCCTTCCTTTCTTCCATCTCCATCCCTTCCCTTTCAATCTCTCTCCTTCCTTCCTTCCTTCCTTCCTTCCTTCCTTCCTTCCTTCCTTCCTTCCTTCCTTCCCCCTTCAATCTCCTTCCTTCTTCATCTCCTTCCTTTCCCCTTCAACCTACCTTCCTTCCTTCCATCTCCATCCCTTCCCCTTCAATCTCTCTCATTCCTTCCTTCCCCTTCAATCTCCTTTCTTCTCCATCTCCTTCCTTTCCCCTTCAATCTTCCTTACTTCCTTCCTTCCTTCCTGCCTTCCTTCCTTCCTTCATCTCCATCTCCATCCCTTCCCTTTCAATCTCTCTCATTCCTTCCTTCCCCTTCAATCTCCTTTCTTCTCCATCTCCTTCCTTTCCACTTCATTCTCTCTCTCCTTCCTTCCATCCTTCCTTCCCCCTTCAACCTTCCTTCCTTCCGTCTCCATCACTTCCCCTTCAATCTCTCTCTCTCCTTCCTTCCTTCCATCCCCTTCAATCTCCTTCCTTCTCCATCTCCTTCCTTCCCCCTTCAATATTCCTTCCTTCCTTCCTTCCTTCCTTCCCCTTCAATCTCCTTCCTTCTCCATCTCCTTCCTTTCCCCTTCAATTTTCCTTCCTTCTCCATCTCCTTCCTTTCCCCTTCAATCTTCCTTCCTTCCTTCCTTCCTTCCTTCCTTCTCCATCTCATTCCTTTCCTCTTCAATCTTCCTTCCTTCCTACCTTCCTTCCTTCCTTCCTTCCTTCCTTCCTTCCTTCCTTCCTTCCTTCCTTCCTCTCCATCTCCATCTCCATCTCCATCTCCATCTCCATCCCTTCCCTTTCAATCTCTCTCCTTCCTTCCTTCCTTCCCTCCCCTTCAATCTCCTTCCTTCTCCATCTTCTTCCTTTCCCCTTCAATCTCCTTCCTTCTCCATCTCCTTCCTTTCCCCTTCAATCTTCCTTCCTTCCTTCCATCTCCATTTCCATCCCTTCCCCTTCAATCTCTCCTTCCTTCCTTCCTTCCTTCCTTCCTTCCTTCCTTCCTTCCTTCCTTCCTTCCTTCCTTCCTTCATCCTTCAATCTCCTTCCTTATCCATCTCCTTCCTTTCCCCTTCAATCTTCCTTCCTTCTCCATCCCCATCCCTTCCCCTTCAATCTCTCTCTCTCCTTCCTTCCTTCCTTCCTTCCTTCCCCTTCAATCTCCTTCCTTCTCCATCTCCTTCCTTTCCACTTCAATCTCCATTTTTCTCCATCTCCTTCTTTTCCCCTTCAATCTTCCTTCCTTCCTTCCATCTCCACCCCTTCCCCTTCAATCTTTGTCCTTCCTTCCTTCCCCTTCAATCTCCTTCCTTCTCCATCTCCTTCCTTTCCCCTTCAATCTTCCTTCCTTCCTTCCTTCCTTCCATCTCCATCTCCATCCCTTCCCCTTCAATCTCTCTCTCCTTCCTTCCTTCCTTCCTTCCTTCCTTCCTTCCTTCCTTCCTTCCTTCCTTCCTTCCCCTTCAATCTACTTCCTTCTCCATCTCCTTCCTTTCCCCTTCAATCTCCTTCCTTCTCCATCTCCTTCCTTTCCCGTTCAATCTTTCTTTCTTCCTTCCATCTCCATCCCTTCCCCTTCAATCTTTCTCCTTCCTTCCTTCTCCTTCAATCTCCTTCCTTCTCCATCTCCTTCGTTCCCCCTTCAATCTTCCTTCCTTCCTTCCTTCCTTTCCCCTTCAATCTCCTTCCTTCTCCATCTCCTTCCTTTCCCCTTCAATCTTCTTTCCTTCCGTCCTTCCATCTCCATCTCCATCCCTTCCCCTTCAATCTCTCTCCTTCCTTCCTTCCTTCCTTCCTTCCTTCCTTCCCCTTCAATCTCCTTTCTTCTCCATCTCCTTTCTTTCCCCTTCAATCTTCCTTCCTTCTTTCCTTCCTTTCTCTTTCAATCTCCTTCATTCTCCATCTCCTTCCTTTCCCCTTCAATCTTCCTTCCTTCCATCTCCATCACTTCCCCTTCAATCTCTCTCTCCTTCCTTCCTTCCTTCCCCTTCAATCTCCTTCCTTGTCCATATCCTTCCTTTCCCTTCAATCTCCTTCCTTCTCCATCTCCTTCCTTTCCCCTTCAATCTTCCTTCCTTCCTTCCATCTCCATCTCCATCCCTTCCTTTTCAATCACTATCTCCTTCCTTCCTTCCTTCCCCTTCAATCTCCTTCCTTCTCCATCTACATCCCTTCCCCTTCAATCTCTCTCTCCTTCCTTCTTTCCTTCCCCTTCAATTTCCTTCCTTCTCCATCTCCTTCCTTTCCCCTTCAATCTCCTTCCTTCTCCATCTCCTTCCTTTCCCCTTCAATCTTCTTTCCTTCCTTCCATCTCTATCTCCATCCCTTCCCCTTCAATCTCCTTTTCCTTCCTTTCTCCCTTCCTTCCATCCTTCCTTTCCCCTTCAATCTTCCATCCTTCCTTCCTTCCCCTTCAATCTCCTTCCATCTCCATCTCCATCCATTCCCCTTCAATTTCTTTCTCCTTCCTTCCTTCCTTTCCCCTTCAATCTTCCATCCTTCCTTCCCCTTCAATCTCCTTCCTTGTCCATCTGCTTTATTTCCCCTTCAGTCTTCCTTCCATCCATCCATTTCCATCTCCGTCCCTTCCTTTTCAATCTCTCTCTCCTTCCTTCCTTCCTTCCTTCCTTCCTTCCTTCCTTCCTTCCTTCCCCGTCAATCTCCTTCCTTGTCCATCTGCTTCCTTTCCCCTTTAATCTCCTTCCTTCTCCATCTCCTTCTTTTCCCCTTCAATCTCCTTCCTTCTCCATCTCCTTCCTTTCCCCTTCAATCTTCCTTCCTTCCGGCTTCCGGTGGCTTCACCGGCGTCGAAGGAGTCTCTAACGTGAGGCTCCGATCTCTGTGTTAGTTAGCTGTCAACAACAGCGCTCACCAGCTGTTCGTTGCAGCGGAAAACTCCTCTTCGGGCAAAGAAGGGGAGTAGAGCTTCAAGAGCCGGGTTGAGCCCTTCCAAGACCCCTGGAACAAGTTTTCAGGGGCAGAGAAGGTGTGCTCCCCAGGCACTTGAAATGCTCCTGCTCAGAGATGCTTCTGTCGGCTGACAGAATTAGACGCCGTGACCGCCTCTGCTCTTAAGATTGACTTACAAGGACTTTAAACAGACGGTCTGAATACAGAAGTCTTTTGATTATCGCAAGTATACTGCTATTTTGTTTCTGCCTTTGTATTTATAACTTTTCTTGAATCAACAAAAACTTTTTTAAAATGGCGATCGCTTTCTCTACCTAGTGAAAGTGAAAAATCTAAAGTGTGGATTGCGCAGGAAAATGAAAGTGAAATTTCTTTCCTCTTTCTAAAGAGAAGTTTGAGTGATTATTTGGATTGGATTTATTTGGACTTTAAAAGAAATTGATCTAATTGGATTTTAAAAGAAATTTAAAAGGGAGGAAGTGGCAATCTTTTTTTTTTTTTTTTTCAAGCTATTTTTTTTTTCTTTTTCTTCTTCCTCTCTCCCTCTTTTTTTTTTTTAATCATGACAACGAGACATAAGGCAGCAGTTGCTAAGGCGGCTATGCCCTCTCCAGGGCAGCTTGTAAAATCACAGTCTGCTCCTTTAGAGTCTCAAGAGCCTGTACAGCCTGCTTCAGAAATGATTACAATTAAAGATCTACAGACTGCTTTAACAGTAGCATTATCCCCAGTAAGTGCTGCATTATCCTCACTTAAAGACAGAATGGATAAAATGGATTATAAGTTAGAGGAAAAGATGGCTGAACAGAAAAAAGATTTTAAAGCTATGACGGAAGTATCTAACCAGGAGATGAGACAAGACATTGTCGAGGCTATCAAGGGTGTTTGGGATTATACCATCGGTGTTGAAGAGAAATTAGAGAATATTGAACAGCAATTTGAAGAAAAATTAGAAGAAATTAAAAGTGATGTACAAGATCAGGCTACTTTGACACAATTTCATCAGATGCAGTTTGCAGTTAGAATCAGGGGACTTAGAGAAGCCCCAAATGGGATCCAAGAGGATTTAAGAAAAATTGTTATTGAAGCCTTATCAAAATTTTTGGATGACTCAATTGAGAATGTAGACTGGCAGATTGAACGGTTGTTTAGAATGAACTCACGCATTGCAGCACAAAGAAATTTGCCTAGAGATATTGTGATATATTTTAATACAAGAAAATACAGAAATTGGGTTCTCTCAACAGCCTACAATAAACAACTGAGTGTTGCTGGTCAAGAAGTACTGGTTTTGAAAGAGATACCTCCTAAAATGCTGAGGTTAAGGAAAGATTATGTTTTTTTGACAGAGGAGCTCAAAAGAAGAGAGATACAATATAGATGGGAGGTTCCAACTGGACTTTCTTTGTTTTTTAAAAATAATAGATATCGTCTGACTACTGTTGCTAAAGCAAAGGATTTCTTTGATAATATATTGATGGCTGATAGATCTACCTCCCCAAAATCTAAGAGGGCAATTTTGGTTAAAGATCTAGAATCATTGCAAATTTCGGAATCTCAACAACCTCGTACAATTCTTTTGACGGATATGGATAAAGCAGTTGAACAACCAGTGCAGTTAATTGATATTTTTCAACCTCTGGTAGCTGATAAGCCTAAAGATCCAAGGGGTCCACGTGAATTAATTCAAACCAAGCAAGCTGATCTGACATCTTTGGAAGCCATGGGAGCAAGGCCTAAGAGGAAGGAAGAGGTAGCTTTGGCCCTGCAGAAGCTTTCACGAAAAGATCATGTCAAATAAGTATTTGACATGGAACGTCAATGGTTTAAATTCTCCACAAAAAAGGAAGAAGATATTTCATTATTTGAAGCAATGTAAAAATGACGTAATTTGTTTACAAGAAACTCATATAAGAACTTTGGACCAGAAATATTTGATTAATAACAAATTGGGTACACACTTTGTGGCATCATCTTTAGACAAAAAAAATGGAATTGTTATTTATGTTAAAAATCATATAAAAGCTAAATTAATAGAAGCAGATACACATGGAAGATTTTTAGCTATAGAAATTTTATTGGATGGGAAGAAAGTTTTGTTGGTGGGTATATATGCTCCAAATCAAAAACAAGGTATATTTTATAAAGCATTGCATAGAAAGTTAATACAGTTGGATTATAGATCTTGTATTTTAATGGGAGATTGGAATGGAGTTCTTGATGCTAGTTCGGATAAGAAAAAAATCTTATCTGTTCCTCAAACGCGTTCAATATTGCCTAAATCTTTTTTTGATATTAAAGACGATTTTAATTTGCTAGATATATGGAGAGAAAGACATGGGAGGGACCAAGAATTTACTTTTTTCTCTGATAGACATCAATCATTTTCTAGAATTGATTTTATTCTAACTACGAGTGATTTTATGTTAAGTTTAAAGAAAGTTAAAATTTTACCTAATGTATTGTCTGATCATAACCCAGTTATGATGGAACTAAGGACTGGTCAATATATATGCAGATCCTGGAGACTTAATGAAAATTTGTTTAATTATGAAATGTATGTGGAAGAATGTAAAAAGGCTATCAAGGAATTTTTCAGGTTAAATTTGAATATAGGCTTACCAATAGAAACGGTGTGGGACTCTAGCAAGGCCCATATGCGTGGTATTTTAATTGAATTGAATGCAAGACATAGACGTAAACAAGAGGAAAAGAGAAGAGTTTTAGAAGCGGAGATAAAAAAGAAAGAGTTATTATTAATAGATAAACCGGATGATAGTAATATTAAAGAAGGGATAAAGGTTTTACGGAAACAATTTGATATTTTGATGACTGATCAGGTTGCCAGGAACATACAATATGCTAAACATAACACTTTTTTTAATGCTAATAAACCTGGCAGATGGTTGGCTTATACATTAAGGAAGAAACAAAAATCCCGTTTAATTGAGAAGGTAGAATATAAGGGGCAAGAAGTATTTCATCAGGATGCTATCAAGAAGGCTTTTCTAGAGTTCTATACCAAATTGTATGCTGAAGAAAAAGTTCAAGAGCAAGAGGTAGATGCCTTTTTACAAAATCAAAATGTTATGGAAATTACTTTGGAACAAAGAGATAGATTAAATGCTGTGATTAGATCAGAAGAAATTATTGACGCAATTAAGCAATTGAAATTGGGAAAATCTCCAGGAACTGATGGTTTTACTACGATTTATTATAAGTGTCTACAGGAGGAAGTGGTCGAACATTTGAGGGAGTTATTTGTGAATATACAAGAAGGTGGTCCGGTTCCACCCTCCTGGAAAACGGCTAATGTTTGTTTGATTCCTAAAGAGGGCAAAGATAATGTACAAGTAGAAAATTTTAGACCTATCTCATTGTTAAATACGGATTACAAGATTTTTGCAAAAATTTTGGCTAATAGATTAATGACAGTTTTGACACAGAGGATACACCCGGATCAGACTGGTTTTTTACAAGGGAGACAGATGAAAACCAATGTTAGACAACTTGTTAACATACTGGAATACTTGGATAAACATATTCAAGTGCCGGCTGTTTTAATGTTTTTAGATGCAGAAAAAGCTTTTGATAGATTGAATTGGACATTTCTGCAAAGGCTTGTGGTAAGGATGGGAATGGGGGACCAGTTTATTAATTCCATAACAGCTATATATCAGAAACAAACAGGACAGATTATAGTAAATGGTCAACTAACAGATTTGTTTAACATTGAAAAGGGTACTAGACAGGGTTGTCCCTTATCCCCTTTATTGTTTGTCTTAACTTTAGAGGTTTTATTGAATAGGATTAGAGCATCAGAGGAATTAAAGGGGGTACAAATTAGAAAACATGATTATAGATTATGTGCTTTCGCAGATGATTTACTTGTGACATTGACTCAGCCAATGCAATCGGCTCAGAGTTTGATGGAAATTATTCGAAATTATGGAAAAGTATCTGGTTTTAAATTAAATTTATCCAAGACAAAGATGTTGGTCAAAAATTGTGATAATAAATTAAAACAAGATTTGGAAAGAATAACGGGATGTGAGATAGTTAAAAAAGTTAAATATTTAGGAATTTATATAGAAGCCTCAAATGGTAAATTATATAAGAATAATTATGAGTTTTTATGGAGTAAAGTTCAAAAAGAAATGGAGAATTGGAAAAAACTACAATTATCTATCCTGGGTAGGATAGCCGCTATTAAAATGAATGTATTACCGAAATTTTTATTTTTATTTCAAATGTTGCCAATACTTAAAAAGGATGGGAATCTTGATGAATGGCAGAAAGGTATAAATAATTTTATTTGGGATGGCAAGAAACCAAGGGTTAAACTTAAAATTATTCAAGATATAAGAGAGAGAGGTGGAATGAAAGTGCCTAATTTCAAATTATATTATTATGCAGCAGTTCTAGTGGCAATAAGTGATTGGATTAATTTAACAAATGAAAGAATACTGAATATAGAAGGATATGGGTTAGTGTATGGGTTTCACGCCTATTTAGTTTATGATAAAAAATTGGATAGGGGTTTTAAAGAGCATATATTAAGAAACTCTGTGATGCGTGTCTGGAAAAAGTATTATTATAAATTAAATGGTAAAATTCCTTTATGGACTGTTCCCAGACATGCAATACAGAGCGTGGGCATACAACAAATTCAAGACGTGGAGCCCTATGATAAACTCTTGAATAAAGATGGGAATAGCTTAGAATTGAAATCACTAGACAGATTAAGGGAGGAAGGTATAACTCATAATTGGTATCATCATGCACAACTTCAAGCCAGATGGCAAAAAGATGTTAAGATGGGTTTTTCTTTAAAGGATGAAAAATTGATTATACAGATTAGAGACCAAAGAGCGATGCATATTAAAAGAATATATGACGCTTTAATTGAAATTGATTCTGAAAAGGAATTAGTTAAAGACTGTATGATCAAGTGGGAAGGGAATTTTGGATATTCAATCAGGATGGAAACTTGGAAAAGAATATGGGTGAAAAATGTTAAGTTTACACAAGCTCAGCATTTAAGAGAGAATTTTTATAAAATGTTTTATAGATGGCATTTAGACCCAAAAAAATTGTCGCTTATGTATCCAAATTTGAAACCCAAATGTTGGAGATGCGAATCTTTGGATGCAACTTATTTTCACATTTGGTGGACATGTAAAAAAATTAAGGCTTTTTGGATAAAAATATGGTGGATTCTTCAAAATATTTTGAAAAAGCGTATTGAGTTTGTACCACAGTTATTTTTGTTGGGTATAACAAAGGATTGTTCCACCACAGAGACTAAGTTGATTTTGAACTTGACTACGGCCGCAAGACTGTTGGTGGGTCAATATTGGAAGTCATCTGAAATACCATCTATTGAAGAATGGACATTAAAAGTTACCCATCTGGTTGAGATGGCTAAGATATCAGCCTACCTGAAGAACCACTCAAATGAAACATTTTTGATGGATTGGAAAAAATGGATTGATTATATGCAAAAGAAATATCAATTGAAAGAATTAGATATGATATATAGATAAATAGTTACTAAATAGTAGATTAGCGGGGTTTCTTGCATTTTTTTACTCTGTATTCACTCCGGGAAGCCTGGGGGGGAGGGGGGAGGGAGATAATAAGTAATAGATTATGCTTCTCAACTGTAGTTGGGGATATTAAGGGAATAGATTTTTTCTTCTTTTTTTTTCTAAGGTGCTCGGGAAAACTTTACACCGCATTGGATGGCGAGGAAGGTGGTTTGGAGGTTAGGGGTTAGGTTATGGGAGGATGTGGTGGGGGGGGGGTTCCGAGCAGCTATTTGTATTTGTATTGCTTGTTAAATTTGTTATTTCTCTGTTATCAGTTGAGTTATTATATTTTTGTGTTAATATTTGTTAAAACTTTATAAAATTTAATAAAAATAATTAATAAAAAAAAAAAAAAAAATAAAGCAAAAACTGCATTGAAAAAAAAAAAAAAAAAAAAAAAGAAATCTCCTTCCATCTCCATCTCTATCCCTTCCCCTTCAATTTCTTTCTCCTTCCTTCCTTCCTTCCTTTCCCCTTCAATCTTCCTTCCTTCCATCTCCATCACTTCCCCTTCAATCTCTCTCTCTCCTTCCTTTCTTCCTTCCCCTTCAATCTCCTTCCTCGTCCATCTCCTTCCTTTCCATTCAATCTCCTTCATTCTCCATCTCCTTCCTTTCCCCTTCAATCTTCCTTCCTTCCATCCATCTCCATCTCTTCCTTTTCAATCAGTCTCTCCTTCCTTCCTTTCTTCCTTCCTCCTTCAATCTCCTTCCTTCTCCATCTCCTTCCTCTCCCCTTCAATCTCCTTCCATCTCCATCTCCTTCGTTTCCTCTTCAATCTTCCTTCCTTCCTTTCCCCTTCAATCTCCTTCCTTCTCCATCTCCTTCCTTTCCCCTTCAATCTCCTTCCATCTCCATCTCTATCCCTTCCCCTTCAATTTCTTTCTCCTTCCTTCCTTCCTTCCATCCTTCCTTTCCCCTTCAATCTTCCTTCCTTCCATCTCCATCACTTCCCCTTCAGTCTCTCTCTCTCCTTCCTTTCTTCCCTTCCCCTTCAATCTCCTTCCTTCTCCATCTTCTTCCTTTCCCCTTCAATCTCCTTCCTTCTCCATCTCTATCCCTTCCCCTTCAATTTCTTTCTCCTTCCTTCCTTCCTTCCTTCCTTCCTTCCTTCCTTCCCCTTCAATCTCCTTCCTTCTCCATCTCCTTCGTTTCCCCTTCAATCTTCCTTCCTTCATTTCTTCCTTCCTTTCCCCTTCAATCTCCTTCCTTCCTTTCCCCTTCAATCTTCCTTCCTTCCTTCCATCTCCATCTCCATCCCTTCCCTTTAAATCTCTCCCCTTCCTTCCTTCCTTTCCACTTCAATCTCCTTCCTTCTCCATCTTCTTCCTTACCCCTTCAATCTCCTTCCTTCTCCATCTCCTTCCTTTCCCCTTCAATCTCCTTCCATCTCCATCTCTATCCCTTCCCCTTCAATTTCTTTCTCCTTCCTTCCTTCCTTCCATCCTTCCTTTCCCCTTCAATCTTCCTTCCTTCCATCTCCATCACTTCCCCTTTAATCTCTCTCTCTCCTTCCTTTCTTCCTTTCCCCTTCAATCTCCTTCCATCTCCATCTCTATCACTTCCCCTTCAATTTCTTTCTCCTTCCTTCCTTCCTTCCATCCTTCCTTTCCCCTTCAATCTTCCTTCCTTCCATCTCCATCACTTCCCCTTCAGTCTCTCTCTCTCCTTCCTTTCTTCCCTTCCCCTTCAATCTCCTTCCTTCTCCATCTCCTTCCTTTCCCCTTCAATCTTCCTTCCTTCCATCTCCATCACTTCCCCTTTAATCTCTCTCTCTCCTTCCTTTCTTCCTTCCCCTTCAATCTCCTTCCTTCTCCATCTACATCCCTTCCCCTTCAATCTCTCTCTCCTTCCTTCTTTCCTTCCCCTTCAATTTCCTTCCTTCTCCATCTCCTTCCTTTCCCCTTCAATCTCCTTCCTTCTCCATCTCCTTCCTTTCCCCTTCAATCTTCTTTCCTTCCTTCCATCTCTATCTCCATCCCTTCCCCTTCAATCTCCTTTTCCTTCCTTTCTCCCTTCCTTCCATCCTTCCTTTCCCCTTCAATCTTCCATCCTTCCTTCCTTCCCCTTCAATCTCCTTCCATCTCCATCTCCATCCATTCCCCTTCAATTTCTTTCTCCTTCCTTCCTTCCTTTCCCCTTCAATCTTCCATCCTTCCTTCCCCTTCAATCTCCTTCCTTGTCCATCTGCTTTATTTCCCCTTCAGTCTTCCTTCCATCCATCCATTTCCATCTCCGTCCCTTCCTTTTCAATCTCTCTCTCCTTCCTTCCTTCCTACCTTCCTTCCTTCCCCGTCAATCTCCTTCCTTGTCCATCTGCTTCCTTTCCCCTTTAATCTCCTTCCTTCTCCATCTCCTTCTTTTCCCCTTCAATCTCCTTCCTTCTCCATCTCCTTCCTTTCCCCTTCAATCTTCCTTCCTTCCTTCCTTCCCCTTCAATCTCCTTCCTTGTCCATCTCCTTCAATTCCCCTTCAATCTCCTTCCTTCTCCGTCTCCTTCCTTTCCCCTTCAATCTTCCTTCATTTCTTCCATCTCCATCCCTTCCCTTTCAATCTCTCTCCTTCCTTCCTTCCTTCCCCTTCAATCTCCTTCCTTCTCCATCTCCTTCCTTTCCCCTTCAATCTTCCTTCCTTCCTTCCATCTCCATCTCCATTCCTTCCCCTTCAATCTCTCCTTCCTTCCTTCCTTCCTTCCTTCCTTCCTTCCTCCTTCAATCTCCTTCCTTGTCCATCTCCTTCCTTTCCCCTTCAATCTTCCTTCCTTCCATCTCCATCTCCATCCCTTCCCCATCAATCTCTCTCCTTCCTTCCTTCCTTCCTTCCTTCCCCCTTCAATCTCCTTCCTTGTCCATCTCCTTCCTTTCCCCTTCAATCTTCCTTCCTTCCTTCTCCATCTCCATCCCTTCCCCTTCAATCTCTCTCCTTCCTTCCTTCCTTCTTTCCTTCCTCCTTTAATCTCCTTCCTTGTCCATCTCCTTCCTTTCCTCTTCAATCTTCCTTCCTTCCTTCTCCATCTCCATCCCTTCCCCTTCAATCTCTCTCCTTCCTTCCTTCCTTCCTTCCCCCTTCAATCTCCTTCCTTCTCCATCTCCTTCCTTTCCCCTTCAATCTTCCTTCCTTCCTTCTCCATCTCCATCCCTTCCCCTTCAATCTCTCTAATTCCTTCCCTCCCCTTCAATCTCCTTCCTTCTCCATCTCCTTCGTTTCCCCTTCAATCTTCCTTCCTTCCTTTCCCCTTCAATCTCCTTCCTTCTCCATCTCCTTCCTTTCCCCTTCAATCTCCTTCCATCTCCATCTCTATCCCTTCCCCTTCAATTTCTTTCTCCTTCCTTCCTTCCTTTCTTTCCCCTTCAATCTTCCTTCCTTCCATCTCCATCACTTCCCCTTCAATCTCTCTCTCCTTCCTTTCTTCCTTCCCCTTCAATCTCCTTCCTCGTCCATCTCCTTCCTTTCCATTCAATCTCCTTCATTCTCCATCTCCTTCGTTTCCCCTTCAATCTTCCTTCCTTCCTTCCATCTCCATCTCTTCCTTTTCAATCACTCTCTCCTTCCTTCCTTCCTTCCTTCCTCCTTTAATCTCCTTCCTTCCCCATCTCCTTCCTCTCCCCTTCAATCTCCTTCCATCTCCATCTCCTTCGTTTCCTCTTCAATCTTCCTTCCTTCCTTTCCCCTTCAATCTCCTTCCTTCTCCATCTCCTTCCTTTCCCCTTCAATCTCTTTCCATCTCCATCTCTATCCCTTCCCCTTCAATTTCTTTCTCCTTCCTTCCTTCCTTCCATCCTTCCTTTCCCCTTCAATCTCTCTAATTCCTTCCCTCCCCTTCAATCTCCTTCCTTCTCCATCTCCTTCGTTTCCCCTTCAATCTTCCTTCCTTTCTTCCATCTCCATCCCTTCCCTTTCAATCTCTCTCCTTCCTTCCTTCCTTCCTTCCTTCCTTCCTTCCTTCCTTCCTTCCTTCCTTCCTTCCTTCCTTCCTTCCTTCCCCCTTCAATCTCCTTCCTTCTTCATCTCCTTCCTTTCCCCTTCAACCTACCTTCCTTCCTTCCATCTCCATCCCTTCTCCTTCAATCTCTCTAATTCCTTCCTTCCCCTTCAATCTCCTTTCTTCTCCATCTCCTTCCTTCCCCCTTCAATATTTCTTCCTTCGTTCCTTCCTTCCTTCCATCTCCATCCCTTCCCCTTCAATCTCTCTCATTCCTTCCTTCCCCTTCAATCTCCTTTCTTCTCCATCTCCTTCCTTTCCCCTTCAATCTTCCTTACTTCCTTCCTTCCTTCCTGCCTTCCTTCCTTCCTTCATCTCCATCTCCATCCCTTCCCTTTCAATCTCTCTCATTCCTTCCTTCCCCTTCAATCTCCTTTCTTCTCCATCTCCTTCCTTTCCACTTCATTCTCTCTCTCCTTCCTTCCATCCTTCCTTCCCCCTTCAACCTTCCTTCCTTCCGTCTCCATCACTTCCCCTTCAATCTCTCTCTCTCCTTCCTTCCTTCCCTCCCCTTCAATCTCCTTCCTTCTCCATCTCCTTCCTTCCCCCTTCAATATTCCTTCCTTCCTTCCTTCCTTCCTTCCTTCCTTCCCCTTCAATCTCCTTCCTTCTCCATCTCCTTCCTTTCCCCTTCAATTTTCCTTCCTTCTCCATCTCCTTCCTTTCCCCTTCAATCTTCCTTCCTTCCTTCCTTCCTTCCATCTCCATCTCCATCCCTTACCCTTCAATCTTTCTCCTTCCTTCCTTCCTTCCTTCCTTCCTTCCTTCCTTCCTTCCTTCCTTCCTTCTTGCCTTCCTTCCTTCCCCTTCAGTCTCCTTCCTTCTCCATCTCATTCCTTTCCTCTTCAATCTTCCTTCCTTCCTTCCTTCCTTCCTTCCTTCCTTCCTTCCTTCATCTCCATCTCCATCTCCATCTCCATCTCCATCTCCATCTCCATCTCCATCTCCATCCCTTCCCTTTCAATCTCTCTCCTTCCTTCCTTCCTTCCCTCCCCTTCAATCTCCTTCCTTCTCCATCTTCTTCCTTTCCCCTTCAATCTCCTTCCTTCTCCATCTCCTTCCTTTCCCCTTCAATCTTCCTTCCTTCCTTCCATCTCCATTTCCATCCCTTCCCCTTCAATCTCTCCTTCCTTCCTTCCTTCCTTCCTTCCTTCCTTCATCCTTCAATCTCCTTCCTTATCCATCTCCTTCCTTTCCCCTTCAATCTTCCTTCCTTCTCCATCCCCATCCCTTCCCCTTCAATCTCCCTCTCTCCTTCCTTCCTTCCTTCCTTCCCCTTCAATCTCCTTCCTTCTCCATCTCCTTCCTTTCCACTTCAATCTCCATTTTTCTCCATCTCCTTCTTTTCCCCTTCAATCTTCCTTCCTTCCTTCCATCTCCACCCCTTCCCCTTCAATCTTTGTCCTTCCTTCCTTCCCCTTCAATCTCCTTCCTTCTCCATCTCCTTCCTTTCCCCTTCAATCTTCCTTCCTTCCTTCCTTTTTTCCATCTCCATCTCCATCCCTTCCCCTTCAATCTCTCTCCTTCCTTCCTTCCTTCCTTCCCCCTTCAATCTCCTTCCTTCTCCATCTCCTTCCTTTCCCCTTCAATCTTCCTTCCTTCCTTCTCCATCTCCATCCCTTCCCCTTCAATCTCTCTAATTCCTTCCCTCCCCTTCAATCTCCTTCCTTCTCCATCTCCTTCGTTTCCCCTTCAATCTTCCTTCCTTCCTTTCCCCTTCAATCTCCTTCCTTCTCCATCTCCTTCCTTTCCCCTTCAATCTCCTTCCATCTCCATCTCTATCCCTTCCCCTTCAATTTCTTTCTCCTTCCTTCCTTCCTTTCTTTCCCCTTCAATCTTCCTTCCTTCCATCTCCATCACTTCCCCTTCAATCTCTCTCTCCTTCCTTTCTTCCTTCCCCTTCAATCTCCTTCCTCGTCCATCTCCTTCCTTTCCATTCAATCTCCTTCATTCTCCATCTCCTTCGTTTCCCCTTCAATCTTCCTTCCTTCCTTCCATCTCCATCTCTTCCTTTTCAATCACTCTCTCCTTCCTTCCTTCCTTCCTTCCTCCTTTAATCTCCTTCCTTCCCCATCTCCTTCCTCTCCCCTTCAATCTCCTTCCATCTCCATCTCCTTCGTTTCCTCTTCAATCTTCCTTCCTTCCTTTCCCCTTCAATCTCCTTCCTTCTCCATCTCCTTCCTTTCCCCTTCAATCTCTTTCCATCTCCATCTCTATCCCTTCCCCTTCAATTTCTTTCTCCTTCCTTCCTTCCTTCCATCCTTCCTTTCCCCTTCAATCTCTCTAATTCCTTCCCTCCCCTTCAATCTCCTTCCTTCTCCATCTCCTTCGTTTCCCCTTCAATCTTCCTTCCTTTCTTCCATCTCCATCCCTTCCCTTTCAATCTCTCTCCTTCCTTCCTTCCTTCCTTCCTTCCTTCCTTCCTTCCTTCCTTCCATCCTTCCTTCCTTCCCCTTCAATCTCCTTCCATCTCCATCTCCATCCATTCCCCTTCAATTTCTTTCTCCTTCCTTCCTTCCTTTCCCCTTCAATCTTCCATCCTTCCTTCCCCTTCAATCTCCTTCCTTGTCCATCTGCTTTATTTCCCCTTCAGTCTTCCTTCCATCCATCCATTTCCATCTCCGTCCCTTCCTTTTCAATCTCTCTCTCCTTCCTTCCTTCCTTCCTTCCTTCCTTCCCCGTCAATCTCCTTCCTTGTCCATCTGCTTCCTTTCCCCTTTAATCTCCTTCCTTCTCCATCTCCTTCTTTTCCCCTTCAATCTCCTTCCTTCTCCATCTCCTTCAATTCCCCTTCAATCTCCTTCCTTCTCCGTCTCCTTCCTTTCCCCTTCAATCTTCCTTCATTTCTTCCATCTCCATCCCTTCCCTTTCAATCTCTCTCCTTCCTTCCTTCCTTCCCCTTCAATCTCCTTCCTTCTCCATCTCCTTCCTTTCCCCTTCAATCTTCCTTCCTTCCTTCCATCTCCATCTCCATTCCATCCCCTTCAATCTCTCCTTCCTTCCTTCCTTCCTTCCTTCCTTCCTTCCTTCCTTCCTTCCTCCTTCAATCTCCTTCCTTGTCCATCTCCTTCCTTTCCCATTCAATCTTCCTTCCTTCCTTCTCCATCTCCATCCCTTCCCCTTCAATCTCTCTCCTTCCTTCCTTCCTTCCTTCCCCTTCAATCTCCTTCCTTGTCCATCTCCTTCAATTCCCCTTCAATCTCCTTCCTTCTCCGTCTCCTTCCTTTCCCCTTCAATCTTCCTTCATTTCTTCCATCTCCATCCCTTCCCTTTCAATCTCTCTCCTTCCTTCCTTCCTTCCCCTTCAATCTCCTTCCTTCTCCATCTCCTTCCTTTCCCCTTCAATCTTCCTTCCTTCCTTCCATCTCCATCTCCATTCCTTCCCCTTCAATCTCTCCTTCCTTCCTTCCTTCCTTCCTTCCTTCCTTCCTTCCTTCCTTCCTTCCTTCCTCCTTCAATCTCCTTCCTTGTCCATCTCCTTCCTTTCCCATTCAATCTTCCTTCCTTCCTTCTCCATCTCCATCCCTTCCCCTTCAATCTCTCTCCTTCCTTCCTTCCTTCCTTCCTTCCTTCCTTCCTTCCTTCCTTCCTTCCTTCCCCCTTAAATCTCCTTCCTTGTCCATCTCCTTCCTTTCCCCTTCAATCTTCCTTCCTTCCTTCTCCATCTCCATCCCTTCCCCTTCAATCTCTCTCCTTCCTTCCTTCCTTCCTTCCCCCTTCAATCTCCTTCCTTGTCCATCTCCTTCCTTTCCCCTTCAATCTTCCTTCCTTCCTTCTCCATCTCCATCCCTTCACCTTCAATCTCTCTCCTTCCTTCCTTCCTTCC
Source organism: Bothrops alternatus (assembly GCA_034064705.1). NCBI lineage: Eukaryota > Metazoa > Chordata > Lepidosauria > Squamata > Viperidae > Bothrops > Bothrops alternatus. The sequence continues at coordinate 28,730 of JARGCV010000805.1, read as the reverse complement.
TTCCCCCTTCAATCTCCTTCCTTCTCCATCTCCTTCCTTTCCCCTTCAATCTTCCTTCCTTCCTTCTCCATCTCCATCCCTTCCCCTTCAATCTCTCTAATTCCTTCCCTCCCCTTCAATCTCCTTCCTTCTCCATCTCCTTCGTTTCCCCTTCAATCTTCCTTCCTTCCTTTCCCCTTCAATCTCCTTCCTTCTCCATCTCCTTCCTTTCCCCTTCAATCTCCTTCCATCTCCATCTCTATCCCTTCCTTTTCAATTTCTTTCTCCTTCCTTCCTTCCTTTCTTTCCCCTTCAATCTTCCTTCCTTCCATCTCCATCACTTCCCCTTCAATCTCTCTCTCCTTCCTTTCTTCCTTCCCCTTCAATCTCCTTCCTCGTCCATCTCCTTCCTTTCCATTCAATCTCCTTCATTCTCCATCTCCTTCGTTTCCCCTTCAATCTTCCTTCCTTCCTTCCATCTCCATCTCTTCCTTTTCAATCACTCTCTCCTTCCTTCCTTCCTTCCTTCCTCCTTTAATCTCCTTCCTTCCCCATCTCCTTCCTCTCCCCTTCAATCTCCTTCCATCTCCATCTCCTTCGTTTCCTCTTCAATCTTCCTTCCTTCCTTTCCCCTTCAATCTCCTTCCTTCTCCATCTCCTTCCTTTCCCCTTCAATCTCTTTCCATCTCCATGTCTATCCCTTCCCCTTCAATTTCTTTCTCCTTCCTTCCTTCCTTCCATCCTTCCTTTCCCCTTCAATCTCTCTAATTCCTTCCCTCCCCTTCAATCTCCTTCCTTCTCCATCTCCTTCGTTTCCCCTTCAATCTTCCTTCCTTTCTTCCATCTCCATCCCTTCCCTTTCAATCTCTCTCCTTCCATCCTTCCTTCCTTCCTTCCTTCCTTCCTTCCTTCCTTCCCCCTTCAATCTCCTTCCTTCTTCATCTCCTTCCTTTCCCCTTCAACCTACCTTCCTTCCTTCCATCTCCATCCCTTCTCCTTCAATCTCTCTAATTCCTTCCTTCCCCTTCAATCTCCTTTCTTCTCCATCTCCTTCCTTCCCCCTTCAATATTCCTTCCTTCGTTCCTTCCTTCCTTCCATCTCCATCCCTTCCCCTTCAATCTCTCTCATTCCTTCCTTCCCCTTCAATCTCCTTTCTTCTCCATCTCCTTCCTTTCCCCTTCAATCTTCCTTACTTCCTTCCTTCCTTCCTGCCTTCCTTCCTTCCTTCATCTCCATCTCCATCCCTTCCCTTTCAATCTCTCTCATTCCTTCCTTCCCCTTCAATCTCCTTTCTTCTCCATCTCCTTCCTTTCCACTTCATTCTCTCTCTCCTTCCTTCCATCCTTCCTTCCCCCTTCAACCTTCCTTCCTTCCGTCTCCATCACTTCCCCTTCAATCTCTCTCTCTCCTTCCTTCCTTCCCTCCCCTTCAATCTCCTTCCTTCTCCATCTCCTTCCTTTCCCCTTCAATTTCCTTCCTTCTCCATCTCCTTCCTTTCCCCTTCAATCTTCCTTCCTTCCTTCCTTCCTTCCTTCTCCATCTCATTCCTTTCCTCTTCAATCTTCCTTCCTTCCTACCTTCCTTCCTTCCTTCCTTCCTTCCTTCCTTCCTTCCTTCCTTCCTTCCTTCCTCTCCATCTCCATCTCCATCTCCATCTCCATCTCCATCTCCATCTCCATCGCTTCCCTTTCAATCTCTCTCCTTCCTTCCTTCCTTCCCTCCCCTTCAATCTCCTTCCTTCTCCATCTTCTTCCTTTCCCCTTCAATCTCCTTCCTTCTCCATCTCCTTCCTTTCCCCTTCAATCTCCATTTTTCTCCATCTCCTTCTTTTCCCCTTCAATCTTCCTTCCTTCCTTCCATCTCCACCCCTTCCCCTTCAATCTTTGTCCTTCCTTCCTTCCCCTTCAATCTCCTTCCTTCTCCATCTCCTTCCTTTCCCCTTCAATCTTCCTTCCTTCCTTCCTTCCTTCCATCTCCATCTCCATCCCTTCCCCTTCAATCTCTCTCTCCTTCCTTCCTTCCTTCCTTCCTTCCTTCCTTCCTTCCTTCCTTCCTTCCTTCCTTCCCCTTCAATCTACTTCCTTCTCCATCTCCTTCCTTTCCCCTTCAATCTCCTTCCTTCTCCATCTCCTTCCTTTCCCGTTCAATCTTTCTTTCTTCCTTCCATCTCCATCCCTTCCCCTTCAATCTTTCTCCTTCCTTCCTTCTCCTTCAATCTCCTTCCTTCTCCATCTCCTTCGTTCCCCCTTCAATCTTCCTTCCTTCCTTCCTTCCTTCCTTTCCCCTTCAATCTCCTTCCTTCTCCATCTCCTTCCTTTCCCCTTCAATCTTCTTTCCTTCCGTCCTTCCATCTCCATCTCCATCCCTTGCCCTTCAGTCTCTCTCCTTCCTTCCTTCCTTCCTTCCTTCCCCTTCAATCTCCTTTCTTCTCCATCTCCTTTCTTTCCCCTTCAATCTTCCTTCCTTCTTTCCTTCCTTTCTCTTTCAATCTCCTTCATTCTCCATCTCCTTCCTTTCCCCTTCAATCTTCCTTCCTTCCATCTCCATCACTTCCCCTTCAATCTCTCTCTCCTTCCTTCCTTCCTTCCCCTTCAATCTCCTTCCTTGTCCATATCCTTCCTTTCCCTTCAATCTCCTTCCTTCTCCATCTCCTTCCTTTCCCCTTCAATCTTCCTTCCTTCCTTCCATCTCCATCTCCATCCCTTCCTTTTCAATCACTATCTCCTTCCTTCCTTCCTTCCCCTTCAATCTCCTTCCTTCTCCATCTACATCCCTTCCCCTTCACTCTCTCTCTCCTTCCTTCTTTCCTTCCCCTTCAATTTCCTTCCTTCTCCATCTCCTTCCTTTCCCCTTCAATCTCCTTCCTTCTCCATCTCCTTCCTTTCCCCTTCAATCTTCTTTCCTTCCTTCCATCTCTATCTCCATCCCTTCCCCTTCAATCTCCTTTTCTTTCCTTTCTCCCTTCCTTCCATCCTTCCTTTCCCCTTCAATCTTCCATCCTTCCTTCCTTCCCCTTCAATCTCCTTCCATCTCCATCTCCATCCATTCCCCTTCAATTTCTTTCTCCTTCCTTCCTTCCTTTCCCCTTCAATCTTCCATCCTTCCTTCCCCTTCAATCTCCTTCCTTGTCCATCTGCTTTATTTCCCCTTCAGTCTTCCTTCCATCCATCCATTTCCATCTCCGTCCCTTCCTTTTCAATCTCTCTCTCCTTCCTTCCTTCCTTCCTTCCTTCCTTCCTTCCCCCTTCAATCTCCTTCCTTCTCCATCTCCTTCCTTTCCCCTTCAATCTTCCTTCCTTCCTTCTCCATCTCCATCCCTTCCCCTTCAATCTCTCTAATTCCTTCCCTCCCCTTCAATCTCCTTCCTTCTCCATCTCCTTCGTTTCCCCTTCAACCTACCTTCCTTCCTTCCATCTCCATCCCTTCTCCTTCAATCTCTCTAATTCCTTCCTTCCCCTTCAATCTCCTTTCTTCTCCATCTCCTTCCTTCCCCCTTCAATATTCCTTCCTTCGTTCCTTCCTTCCTTCCATCTCCATCCCTTCCCCTTCAATCTCTCTCATTCCTTCCTTCCCCTTCAATCTCCTTTCTTCTCCATCTCCTTCCTTTCCCCTTCAATCTTCCTTACTTCCTTCCTTCCTTCCTGCCTTCCTTCCTTCCTTCATCTCCATCTCCATCCCTTCCCTTTCAATCTCTCTCATTCCTTCCTTCCCCTTCAATCTCCTTTCTTCTCCATCTCCTTCCTTTCCACTTCATTCTCTCTCTCCTTCCTTCCATCCTTCCTTCCCCCTTCAACCTTCCTTCCTTCCGTCTCCATCACTTCCCCTTCAATCTCTCTCTCTCCTTCCTTCCTTCCCTCCCCTTCAATCTCCTTCCTTCTCCATCTCCTTCCTTCCCCCTTCAATATTCCTTCCTTCCTTCCTTCCTTCCTTCCCCTTCAATCTCCTTCCTTCTCCATCTCCTTCCTTTCCCCTTCAATTTTCCTTCCTTCTCCATCTCCTTCCTTTCCCCTTCAATCTTCCTTCCTTCCTTCCTTCCTTCCATCTCCATCTCCATCCCTTACCCTTCAATCTTTCTCCTTCCTTCCTTCCTTCCTTCCTTCCTTCCTTCCTTCTTACCTTCCTTCCTTCCCCTTCAGTCTCCTTCCTTCTCCATCTCATTCCTTTCCTCTTCAATCTTCCTTCCTACCTTCCTTCCTTCCTTCCTTCCTTCCTTCCTTCATCTCCATCTCCATCTCCATCTCCATCTCCATCTCCATCTCCATCTCCATCTCCATCTCCATCTCCATCTCCATCTCCATCTCCATCTCCATCTCCATCTCCATCTCCATCTCCATCTCCATCTCCATCACTTCCCTTTCAATCTCTCTCCTTCCTTCCTTCCTTCCCTCCCCTTCAATCTCCTTCCTTCTCCATCTTCTTCCTTTCCCCTTCAATCTCCTTCCTTCTCCATCTCCTTCCTTTCCCCTTCAATCTTCCTTCCTTCCTTCCATCTCCATTTCCATCCCTTCCCCTTCAATCTCTCCTTCCTTCCTTCCTTCCTTCCTTCCTTCCTTCCTTCCTTCCTTCCTTCCTTCCTTCCTTCCTTCATCCTTCAATCTCCTTCCTTATCCATCTCCTTCCTTTCCCCTTCAATCTTCCTTCCTTCTCCATCCCCATCCCTTCCCCTTCAATCTCTCTCTCTCCTTCCTTCCTTCCTTCCTTCCTTCCCCTTCAATCTCCTTCCTTCTCCATCTCCTTCCTTTCCACTTCAATCTCCATTTTTCTCCATCTCCTTCTTTTCCCCTTCAATCTTCCTTCCTTCCTTCCATCTCCACCCCTTCCCCTTCAATCTTTGTCCTTCCTTCCTTCCCCTTCAATCTCCTTCCTTCTCCATCTCCTTCCTTTCCCCTTCAATCTTCCTTCCTTCCTTCCTTCCTTCCATCTCCATCTCCATCCCTTCCCCTTCAATCTCTCTCTCCTTCCTTCCTTCCTTCCTTCCTTCCTTCCTTCCTTCCTTCCTTCCTTCCTTCATTCCTTCCTTCCTTCCTTCCCCTTCAATCTACTTCCTTCTCCATCTCCTTCCTTTCCCCTTCAATCTCCTTCCTTCTCCATCTCCTTCCTTTCCCGTTCAATCTTTCTTTCTTCCTTCCATCTCCATCCCTTCCCCTTCAATCTTTCTCCTTCCTTCCTTCTCCTTCAATCTCCTTCCTTCTCCATCTCCTTCGTTCCCCCTTCAATCTTCCTTCCTTCCTTCCTTCCTTTCCCCTTCAATCTCCTTCCTTCTCCATCTCCTTCCTTTCCCCTTCAATCTTCTTTCCTTCCGTCCTTCCATCTCCATCTCCATCCCTTCCCCTTCAATCTCTCTCCTTCCTTCCTTCCTTCCTTCCCCTTCAATCTCCTTTCTTCTCCATCTCCTTTCTTTCCCCTTCAATCTTCCTTCCTTCTTTCCTTCCTTTCTCTTTCAATCTCCTTCATTCTCCATCTCCTTCCTTTCCCCTTCAATCTTCCTTCCTTCCATCTCCATCACTTCCCTTCAATCTCTCTCTCCTTCCTTCCTTCCTTCCCCTTCAATCTCCTTCCTTGTCCATATCCTTCCTTTCCCTTCAATCTCCTTCCTTCTCCATCTCCTTCCTTTCCCCTTCAATCTTCCTTCCTTCCTTCCATCTCCATCTCCATCCCTTCCTTTTCAATCACTATCTCCTTCCTTCCTTCCTTCCCCTTCAATCTCCTTCCTTCTCCATCTACATCCCTTCCCCTTCAATCTCTCTCTCCTTCCTTCTTTCCTTCCCCTTCAATTTCCTTCCTTCTCCATCTCCTTCCTTTCCCTTCAATCTCCTTCCTTCTCCATCTCCCTCCTTTCCCCTTCAATCTTCTTCCTTCCTTCCATCTCTATCTCCATCCCTTCCCCTTCAATCTCCTTTTCCTTCCTTTCTCCCTTCCTTCCATCCTTCCTTTCCCCTTCAATCTTCCATCCTTCCTTCCTTCCCCTTCAATCTCCTTCCATCTCCATCTCCATCCATTCCCCTTCAATTTCTTTCTCCTCCCTTCCTTCCTTTCCCCTTCAATCTTCCATCCTTCCTTCCCCTTCAATCTCCTTCCTTGTCCATCTGCTTTATTTCCCCTTCAGTCTTCCTTCCATCCATCCATTTCCATCTCCGTCCCTTCCTTTTCAATCTCTCTCTCCTTCCTTCCTTCCTACCTTCCTTCCTTCCCCGTCAATCTCCTTCCTTGTCCATCTGCTTCCTTTCTCCTTTAATCTCCTTCCTTCTCCATCTCCTTCCTTTCCCCTTCAATCTTCCTTCCTTCCTTCCTTCCCCTTCAATCTCCTTCCTTGTCCATCTCCTTCAATTCCCCTTCAATCTCCTTCCTTCTCCGTCTCCTTCCTTTCCCCTTCAATCTTCCTTCATTCTTCCATCTCCATCCCTTCCCTTTCAATCTCTCTCCTTCCTTCCTTCCTTCCCCTTCAATCTCCTTCCTTCTCCATCTCCTTCCTTTCCCCTTCAATCTTCCTTCCTTCCTTCCATCTCCATCTCCATTCCTTCCCCTTCAATCTCTCCTTCCTTCCTTCCTTCCTTCCTTCCTTCCTCCTTCAATCTCCTTCCTTGTCCATCTCCTTCCTTTCCCTTCAATCTTCCTTCCTTCCATCTCCATCTCCATCCCTTCCCCTTCAATCTCTCTCCTTCCTTCCTTCCTTCCTTCCTTCCCCCTTCAATCTCCTTCCTTGTCCATCTCCTTCCTTTCCCCTTCAATCTTCCTTCCTTCCTTCTCCATCTCCATCCCTTCCCCTTCAATCTCTCTCCTTCCTTCCTTCCTTCTTTCCTTCCTCCTTTAATCTCCTTCCTTGTCCATCTCCTTCCTTTCCTCTTCAATCTTCCTTCCTTCCTTCTCCATCTCCATCCCTTCCCCTTCAATCTCTCTCCTTCCTTCCTTCCTTCCTTCCCCCTTCAATCTCCTTCCTTCTCCATCTCCTTCCTTTCCCCTTCAATCTTCCTTCCTTCCTTCTCCCTCCATCCCTTCCCTCCCTTCAATCTCTCTAATTCCTTCCCTCCCCTTCAATCTCCTTCCTTCTCCATCTCCTTCGTTTCCCCTTCAATCTTCCTTCCTTCCTTTCCCCTTCAATCTCCTTCCTTCTCCATCTCCTTCCTTTCCCCTTCAATCTCCTTCCATCTCCATCTCTATCCCTTCCCCTTCAATTTCTTTCTCCTTCCTTCCTTCCTTTCTTTCCCCTTCAATCTTCCTTCCTTCCATCTCCATCACTTCCCCTTCAATCTCTCTCTCCTTCCTTTCTTCCTTCCCCTTCAATCTCCTTCCTCGTCCATCTCCTTCCTTTCCATTCAATCTCCTTCATTCTCCATCTCCTTCGTTTCCCCTTCAATCTTCCTTCCTTCCTTCCATCTCCATCTCTTCCTTTTCAATCACTCTCTCCTTCCTTCCTTCCTTCCTTCCTCCTTTAATCTCCTTCCTTCCCCATCTCCTTCCTCTCCCCTTCAATCTCCTTCCATCTCCATCTCCTTCGTTTCCTCTTCAATCTTCCTTCCTTCCTTTCCCCTTCAATCTCCTTCCTTCTCCATCTCCTTCCTTTCCCCTTCAATCTCTTTCCATCTCCATCTCTATCCCTTCCCCTTCAATTTCTTTCTCCTTCCTTCCTTCCTTCCATCCTTCCTTTCCCCTTCAATCTCTCTAATTCCTTCCCTCCCCTTCAATCTCCTTCCTTCTCCATCTCCTTCGTTTCCCCTTCAATCTTCCTTCCTTTCTTCCATCTCCATCCTTCCCTTTCAATCTCTCTCCTTCCTTCCTTCCTTCCTTCCTTCCTTCCTTCCTTCCTTCCTTCCTTCCCCCTTCAATCTCCTTCCTTCTTCATCTCCTTCCTTTCCCCTTCAACCTACCTTCCTTCCTTCCATCTCCATCCCTTCTCCTTCAATCTCTCTAATTCCTTCCTTCCCCTTCAATCTCCTTTCTTCTCCATCTCCTTCTTCCCCCTTCAATATTTCTTCCTTCGTTCCTTACTTCCTTCCATCTCCATCCCTTCCCCTTCAATCTCTCTCATTCCTTCCTTCCCCTTCAATCTCCTTTCTTCTCCATCTCCTTCCTTTCCCCTTCAATCTTCCTTACTTCCTTCCTTCCTTCCTGCCTTCCTTCCTTCCTTCATCTCCATCTCCATCCCTTCCCTTTCAATCTCTCTCATTCCTTCCTTCCCCTTCAATCTCCTTTCTTCTCCATCTCCTTCCTTTCCACTTCATTCTCTCTCTCCTTCCTTCCATCCTTCCTTCCCCTTCAACCTTCCTTCCTTCCGTCTCCATCACTTCCCCTTCAATCTCTCTCTCTCCTTCCTTCCTTCCCTCCCCTTCAATCTCCTTCCTTCTCCATCTCCTTCCTTCCCCCTTCAATATTCCTTCCTTCCTTCCTTCCTTCCTTCCTTCCCCTTCAATCTCCTTCCTTCTCCATCTCCTTCCTTTCCCCTTCAATTTTCCTTCCTTCTCCATCTCCTTCCTTTCCCCTTCAATCTTCCTTCCTTCCTTCCTTCCTTCCATCTCCATCTCCATCCCTTACCCTTCAATCTTTCTCCTTCCTTCCTTCCTTCCTTCCTTCCTTCCTTCCTTCCTTCCTTCCTTCCTTCTTGCCTTCCTTCCTTCCCCTTCAGTCTCCTTCCTTCTCCATCTCATTCCTTTCCTCTTCAATCTTCCTTCCTTCCTTCCTTCCTTCCTTCCTTCCTTCATCTCCATCTCCATCTCCATCTCCATCTCCATCTCCATCTCCATCTCCATCTCCATCCCTTCCCTTTCAATCTCTCTCCTTCCTTCCTTCCTTCCCTCCCCTTCAATCTCCTTCCTTCTCCATCTTCTTCTTTCCCCTTCAATCTCCTTCCTTCTCCATCTCCTTCCTTTCCCCTTCAATCTTCCTTCCTTCCTTCCATCTCCATTTCCATCCCTTCCCCTTCAATCTCTCCTTCCTTCCTTCCTTCCTTCCTTCCTTCCTTCCTTCCTTCCTTCCTTCCTTCCTTCCTTCATCCTTCAATCTCCTTCCTTATCCATCTCCTTCCTTTCCCCTTCAATCTTCCTTCCTTCTCCATCCCCATCCCTTCCCCTTCAATCTCCCTCTCTCCTTCCTTCCTTCCTTCCTTCCCCTTCAATCTCCTTCCTTCTCCATCTCCTTCCTTTCCACTTCAATCTCCATTTTTCTCCATCTCCTTCTTTTCCCCTTCAATCTTCCTTCCTTCCTTCCATCTCCACCCCTTCCCCTTCAATCTTTGTCCTTCCTTCCTTCCCCTTCAATCTCCTTCCTTCTCCATCTCCTTCCTTTCCCCTTCAATCTTCCTTCCTTCCTTCCTTTTTTCCATCTCCATCTCCATCCCTTCCCCTTCAATCTCTCTCCTTCCTTCCTTCCTTCCTTCCTTCCCCCTTCAATCTCCTTCCTTCTCCATCTCCTTCCTTTCCCCTTCAATCTTCCTTCCTTCCTTCTCCATCTCCATCCCTTCCCCTTCAATCTCTCTAATTCCTTCCCTCCCCTTCAATCTCCTTCCTTCTCCATCTCCTTCGTTTCCCCTTCAATCTTCCTTCCTTCCTTTCCCCTTCAATCTCCTTCCTTCTCCATCTCCTGCCTTTCCCCTTCAATCTCCTTCCATCTCCATCTCTATCCCTTCCCCTTCAATTTCTTTCTCCTTCCTTCCTTCCTTTCTTTCCCCTTCAATCTTCCTTCCTTCCATCTCCATCACTTCCCCTTCAATCTCTCTCTCCTTCCTTTCTTCCTTCCCCTTCAATCTCCTTCCTCGTCCATCTCCTTCCTTTCCATTCAATCTCCTTCATTCTCCATCTCCTTCGTTTCCCCTTCAATCTTCCTTCCTTCCTTCCATCTCCATCTCTTCCTTTTCAATCACTCTCTCCTTCCTTCCTTCCTTCCTTCCTCCTTTAATCTCCTTCCTTCCCCATCTCCTTCCTCTCCCCTTCAATCTCCTTCCATCTCCATCTCCTTCGTTTCCTCTTCAATCTTCCTTCCTTCCTTTCCCCTTCAATCTCCTTCCTTCTCCATCTCCTTCCTTTCCCCTTCAATCTCTTTCCATCTCCATCTCTATCCCTTCCCCTTCAATTTCTTTCTCCTTCCTTCCTTCCTTCCATCCTTCCTTTCCCCTTCAATCTCTCTAATTCCTTCCCTCCCCTTCAATCTCCTTCCTTCTCCATCTCCTTCGTTTCCCCTTCAATCTTCCTTCCTTTCTTCCATCTCCATCCCTTCCCTTTCAATCTCTCTCCTTCCTTCCTTCCTTCCTTCCTTCCTTCCTTCCTTCCTTCCTTCCTTCCATCCTTCCTTCCTTCCCCTTCAATCTCCTTCCATCTCCATCTCCATCCATTCCCCTTCAATTTCTTTCTCCTTCCTTCCTTCCTTTCCCCTTCAATCTTCCATCCTTCCTTCCCCTTCAATCTCCTTCCTTGTCCATCTGCTTTATTTCCCCTTCAGTCTTCCTTCCATCCATCCATTTCCATCTCCGTCCCTTCCTTTTCAATCTCTCTCTCCTTCCTTCCTTCCTTCCTTCCTTCCTTCCCCGTCAATCTCCTTCCTTGTCCATCTGCTTCCTTTCCCCTTTAATCTCCTTCCTTCTCCATCTCCTTCTTTTCCCCTTCAATCTCCTTCCTTCTCCATCTCCTTCAATTCCCCTTCAATCTCCTTCCTTCTCCGTCTCCTTCCTTTCTCCTTCAATCTTCCTTCATTTCTTCCATCTCCATCCCTTCCCTTTCAATCTCTCTCCTTCCTTCCTTCCTTCCCCTTCAATCTCCTTCCTTCTCCATCTCCTTCCTTTCCCCTTCAATCTTCCTTCCTTCCTTCCATCTCCATCTCCATTCCTTCCCCTTCAATCTCTCCTTCCTTCCTTCCTTCCTTCCTTCCTTCCTTCCTTCCTTCCTTCCTTCCTTCCTCCTTCAATCTCCTTCCTTGTCCATCTCCTTCCTTTCCCATTCAATCTTCCTTCCTTCCTTCTCCATCTCCATCCCTTCCCCTTCAATCTCTCTCCTTCCTTCCTTCCTTCCTTCCCCTTCAATCTCCTTCCTTGTCCATCTCCTTCAATTCCCCTTCAATCTCCTTCCTTCTCCGTCTCCTTCCTTTCCCCTTCAATCTTCCTTCATTTCTTCCATCTCCATCCCTTCCCTTTCAATCTCTCTCCTTCCTTCCTTCCTTCCTCCCTCCCCTTCAATCTCCTTCCTTCTCCATCTCCTTCCTTTCCCCTTCAATCTTCCTTCCTTCCTTCCATCTCCATCTCCATTCCTTCCCCTTCAATCTCTCCTTCCTTCCTTCCTTCCTTCCTTCCTTCCTTCCTTCCTTCCTTCCTCCTTCAATCTCCTTCCTTGTCCATCTCCTTCCTTTCCCATTCAATCTTCCTTCCTTCCTTCTCCATCTCCATCCCTTCCCCTTCAATCTCTCTCCTTCCTTCCTTCCTTCCTTCCTTCCTTCCTTCCTTCCTTCCTTCCTTCCTTCCTTCCCCTTAAATCTCCTTCCTTGTCCATCTCCTTCCTTTCCCCTTCAATCTTCCTTCCTTCCTTCTCCATCTCCATCCCTTCCCCTTCAATCTCTCTCCTTCCTTCCTTCCTTCCTTCCCCCTTCAATCTCCTTCCTTGTCCATCTCCTTCCTTTCCCCTTCAATCTTCCTTCCTTCCTTCTCCATCTCCATCCCTTCACCTTCAATCTCTCTCCTTCCTTCCTTCCTTCCTTCCCCCTTCAATCTCCTTCCTTCTCCATCTCCTTCCTTTCCCCTTCAATCTTCCTTCCTTCCTTCTCCATCTCCATCCCTTCCCCTTCAATCTCTCTAATTCCTTCCCTCCCCTTCAATCTCCTTCCTTCTCCATCTCCTTCGTTTCCCCTTCAATCTTCCTTCCTTCCTTTCCCCTTCAATCTCCTTCCTTCTCCATCTCCTTCCTTTCCCCTTCAATCTCCTTCCATCTCCATCTCTATCCCTTCCTTTTCAATTTCTTTCTCCTTCCTTCCTTCCTTTCTTTCCCCTTCAATCTTCCTTCCTTCCATCTCCATCACTTCCCCTTCAATCTCTCTCTCCTTCCTTTCTTCCTTCCCCTTCAATCTCCTTCCTCGTCCATCTCCTTCCTTTCCATTCAATCTCCTTCATTCTCCATCTCCTTCGTTTCCCCTTCAATCTTCCTTCCTTCCTTCCATCTCCATCTCTTCCTTTTCAATCACTCTCTCCTTCCTTCCTTCCTTCCTTCCTCCTTTAATCTCCTTCCTTCCCCATCTCCTTCCTCTCCCCTTCAATCTCCTTCCATCTCCATCTCCTTCGTTTCCTCTTCAATCTTCCTTCCTTCCTTTCCCCTTCAATCTCCTTCCTTCTCCATCTCCTTCCTTTCCATCTCTTTCCATCTCCATCTCTATCCCTTCCCCTTCAATTTCTTTCTCCTTCCTTCCTTCCTTTCCTTCATCCTTCCTTTCCCCTTCAATCTCTCTAATTCCTTCCTCCCCTCCCTTCATTCTCCTCCCTTCCTTCTCTTCTCCTTCGTTCCCTTCATTCTTCTTCCTTTCTTCCATCTCCATCCTTCCCTTTCAATCTCTCTCCTTCCATCCTCTTCCTTCCTTCCTTCCTTCCTCTTCCTTCCTTCCCCCTTCAATCTCCTTCCTTCTTCATCTCCTTCCTTTCCCCTTCAACCTACCTTCCTTCCTTCCATCTCCATCCCTTCTCCTTCAATCTCTCTAATTCCTTCCTTCCCCTTCAATCTCCTTTCTTCTCCATCTCCTTCCTTCCCCCTTCAATATTCCTTCCTTCGTTCCTTCCTTCCTTCCATCTCCATCCCTTCCCCTTCAATCTCTCTCATTCCTTCCTTCCCCTTCAATCTCCTTTCTTCTCCATCTCCTTCCTTTCCCCTTCAATCTTCCTTACTTCCTTCCTTCCTTCCTGCCTTCCTTCCTTCCTTCATCTCCATCTCCATCCCTTCCCTTTCAATCTCTCTCATTCCTTCCTTCCCCTTCAATCTCCTTTCTTCTCCATCTCCTTCCTTTCCACTTCATTCTCTCTCTCCTTCCTTCCATCCTTCCTTCCCCTTCAACTTCCTTCCTTCCGTCTCCATCACTTCCCCTTCAATCTCTCTCTCTCCTTCCTTCCTTCCCTCCCCTTCAATCTCCTTCCTTCTCCATCTCCTTCCTTTCCCTTTCAATTTTCCTTCCTTCTCCATCTCCTTCCTTTCCCCTTCAATCTTCCTTCCTTCCTTCCTTCCTTCCTTCTCCATCTCATTCCTTTCCTCTTCAATCTTCCTTCCTTCCTACCTTCCTTCCTTCCTTCCTTCCTTCCTTCCTTCCTCTCCATCTCCATCTCCATCTCCATCTCCATCTCCATCTCCATCGCTTCCCTTTCAATCTCTCTCCTTCCTTCCTTCCTTCCCTCCCCTTCAATCTCCTTCCTTCTCCATCTTCTTCCTTTCCCCTTCAATCTCCTTCCTTCTCCATCTCCTTCCTTTCCCTTCAATCTCCATTTTTCTCCATCTCCTTCTTTTCCCCTTCAATCTTCCTTCCTTCCTTCCATCTCCACCCCTTCCCCTTCAATCTTTGTCCTTCCTTCCTTCCCCTTCAATCTCCTTCCTTCTCCATCTCCTTCCTTTCCCCTTCAATCTTCCTTCCTTCCTTCCTTCCTTCCTTCCATCTCCATCCCTCCTTCCCCTTCAATCTCTCTCTCCTTCCTTCCTTCCTTCCTTCCTCTTCCTTCCTTCCTTCCTTCCTTCCCCTTCAATCTACTTCCTTCTCCATCTCTTCCTTTCCCCTTCAATCTCCTTCCTTCTCCATCTCCTTCCTTTCCCGTTCAATCTTTCTTTCTTCCTTCCATCTCCATCCCTTCCCCTTCAATCTTTCTCCTTCCTTCCTTCTCCTTCAATCTCCTTCCTTCTCCATCTCCTTCGTTCCCCCTTCAATCTTCCTTCCTTCCTTCCTTCCTTCCTTTCCCCTTCAATCTCCTTCCTTCTCCATCTCCTTCCTTTCCCCTTCAATCTTCTTTCCTTCCGTCCTTCCATCTCCATCTCCATCCCTTCCCCTTCAATCTCTCTCCTTCCTTCCTTCCTTCCTTCCTTCCTTCCCCTTCAATCTCCTTTCTTCTCCATCTCCTTTCTTTCCCCTTCAATCTTCCTTCCTTCTTTCCTTCCTTTCTCTTTCAATCTCCTTCATTCTCCATCTCCTTCCTTTCCCCTTCAATCTTCCTTCCTTCCATCTCCATCACTTCCCCTTCAATCTCTCTCTCCTTCCTTCCTTCCTTCCCCTTCAATCTTCTTCCTTCTCCATCTCCTTCCTTTCCCCTTCAATCTTCCTTCCTTCCTTCCATCTCCATCTCCATCCCTTCCTTTTCAATCACTATCTCCTTCCTTCCTTCCTTCCCCTTCAATCTCCTTCCTTCTCCATCTACATCCTTCCCCTTCAATCTCTCTCTCCTTCCTTCTTTCCTTCCCCTTCAATTTCCTTCCTTCTCCATCTCCTTCCTTTCCCCTTCAATCTCCTTCCTTCTCCATCTCCTTCCTTTCCCCTTCAATCTTCTTTCCTTCCTTCCATCTCTATCTCCATCCCTTCCCCTTCAATCTCCTTTTCCTTCCTTTCTCCCTTCCTTCCATCCTTCCTTTCCCCTTCAATCTTCCATCCTTCCTTCCTTCCCCTTCAATCTCCTTCCATCTCCATCTCCATCCATTCCCCTTCAATTTCTTTCTCCTTCCTTCCTTCCTTTCCCCTTCAATCTTCCATCCTTCCTTCCCCTTCAATCTCCTTCCTTGTCCATCTGCTTTATTTCCCCTTCAGTCTTCCTTCCATCCATCCATTTCCATCTCCGTCCCTTCCTTTTCAATCTCTCTCTCCTTCCTTCCTTCCTACCTTCCTTCCTTCCCCGTCAATCTCCTTCCTTGTCCATCTGCTTCCTTTCCCCTTTAATCTCCTTCCTTCTCCATCTCCTTCTTTTCCCCTTCAATCTCCTTCCTTCCTTCCTTCCCTTCAATCCCTTCATTCCTTCCTTCCTCCTTCCTTCATCTCCTTCCTGTCCATCTCCTTCATTCCCTTCAATCTCCTTCCTTCTCCGTCTCCTTCCTTTCCCCTTCAATCTTCCTTCATTTCTTCCATCTCCATCCCTTCCCTTTCAATCTCTCTCCTTCCTTCCTTCCTTCCCCTTCAATCTCCTTCCTTCTCCATCTCCTTCCTTTCCCCTTCAATCTCCTTCCTTCCTTCCATCTCCATCTCCATTCCTTCCCCTTCAATCTCTCCTTCCTTCCTTCCTTCCTTCCTTCCTTCCTTCCTTCCCCTTCAATCTCCTTCCTTGTCCATCTCCTTCCTTTCCCCTTCAATCTTCCTTCCTTCCATCTCCATCTCCATCCTTCCCCTTCAATCTCTCTCCTTCCTTCCTTCCTTCCTTCCTTCCTTCCCCCTTCAATCTCCTTCCTTGTCCATCTCCTTCCTTTCCCCTTCAATCTTCCTTCCTTCCTTCTCCATCTCCATCCCTTCCCCTTCAATCTCTCTCCTTCCTTCCTTCCTTCTTCCTTCCTCCTTATCTCCTTCCTTCCATCTCCTTCCTTTCCCTTCAATCTTCCTTCCTTCCTTCTCCATCTCCATCCCTTCCCCTTCAATCTCTCTCCTCTCCTTCCTTCCCCTTCAATCCCTTCCTTCTCCATCTCCTTCCTTTCCCCTTCAATCTTCCTCCTTCCTTCTCCATCTCCATCCCTTCCCCTTCAATCTCTCTATTCCTTCCCCCTTCACCTTCTCCATCTCCTTCGTTCCCTCATCTCCTTCCTTCCTTCCCCTTCAATCTCCTTCCTTCTCCATCTCCCTTTCCCCTTCAATCTCCTTCCATCTCATCTCTATCCCTTCCCCTTCAATTTCTTTCTCCTTCCTTCCTTCCTTTCTTTCCCCTTCAATCTTCCTTCCTTCCATCTCCATCACTTCCCCTTCAATCTCTCTCTCCTTCCTTTCTTCCTTCCCCTTCAATCTCCTTCCTCGTCCATCTCCTTTCCATTCAATCTCCTTCATTCTCCATCTCCTTCGTTTCCCCTTCAACTTCCTTCCTTCCTTCCATCTCCATCTCTTCCTTTTCAATCACTCTCTCCTTCCTTCCTTCCTTCCTTCCTCCTTTAATCTCCTTCCTTCCCCATCTCCTTCCTCTCCCCTTCAATCTCCTTCCATCTCCATCTCCTTCGTTTCCTCTTCAATCTTCCTTCCTTCCTTTCCCTTCAATCTCCTTCCTTCTCCATCTCCTTCCTTTCCCCTTCAATCTCTTTCCATCTCCATCTCTATCCCTTCCCCTTCAATTTCTTTCTCCTTCCTTCCTTCCTTCCATCCTTCCTTTCCCCTTCAATCTCTCTAATTCCTTCCCTCCCCTTCAATCTCCTTCCTTCTCCATCTCCTTCGTTTCCCCTTCAATCTTCCTTCCTTTCTCCATCTCCATCCCTTCCCTTTCATCTCTCTCCTTCCTTCCTTCCTTCCTTCCTTCCTTCCTTCCCCCTTCAATCTCCTTCCTTCTTCATCTCCTTCCTTTCCCCTTCAACCTACCTTCCTTCCTTCCATCTCCATCCCTTCTCCTTCAATCTCTCTAATTCCTTCCTTCCCCTTCAATCTCCTTTCTTCTCCATCTCCTTCCTTCCCCCTTCAATATTCCTTCCTCGTTCCTTCCTTCCTTCCATCTCCATCCCTTCCCCTTCAATCTCTCTCATTCCTTCCTTCCCCTTCAATCTCCTTTCTTCTCCATCTCCTTCCTTTCCCCTTCAATCTTCCTTACTTCCTTCCTTCCTTCCTGCCTTCCTTCCTTCCTTCATCTCCATCTCCATCCCTTCCCTTTCAATCTCTCTCATTCCTTCCTTCCCCTTCAATCTCCTTTCTTCTCCATCTCCTTCCTTTCCACTTCATTCTCTCTCTCCTTCCTTCCATCCTTCCTTCCCCCTTCAACCTTCCTTCCTTCCGTCTCCATCACTTCCCCTTCAATCTCTCTCTCTCCTTCCTTCCTTCCCTCCCCTTCAATCTCCTTCCTTCTCCATCTCCTTCCTTCCCCCTTCAATATTCCTTCCTTCCTTCCTTCCTTCCTTCCCCTTCAATCTCCTTCCTTCTCCATCTCCTTCCTTTCCCCTTCAATTTTCCTTCCTTCTCCATCTCCTTCCTTTCCCCTTCAATCTTCCTTCCTTCCTTCCTTCCTTCCATCTCCATCTCCATCCCTTACCCTTCAATCTTTCTCCTTCCTTCCTTCCTTCCTTCCTTCCTTCCTTCCTTCTTGCCTTCCTTCCTTCCCCTTCAGTCTCCTTCCTTCTCCATCTCATTCCTTTCCTCTTCAATCTTCCTTCCTACCTTCCTTCCTTCCTTCCTTCCTTCCTTCCTTCCTTCCTTCCTTCCTTCCTTCATCTCCATCTCCATCTCCATCTCCATCTCCATCTCCATCTCCATCTCCATCTCCATCCCTTCCCTTTCAATCTCTCTCCTTCCTTCCTTCCTTCCCTCCCCTTCAATCTCCTTCCTTCTCCATCTTCTTCCTTTCCCCTTCAATCTCCTTCCTTCTCCATCTCCTTCCTTTCCCCCTTCAATCTTCCTTCCTTCCTTCCATCTCCATTTCCATCCCTTCCCCTTCAATCTCTCCTTCCTTCCTTCCTTCCTTCCTTCCTTCCTTCCTTCCTTCCTTCCTTCCTTCCTTCATCCTTCAATCTCCTTCCTTATCCATCTCCTTCCTTTCCCCTTCAATCTTCCTTCCTTCTCCATCCCCATCCCTTCCCCTTCAATCTCTCTCTCTCCTTCCTTCCTTCCTTCCTTCCCCTTCAATCTCCTTCCTTCTCCATCTCCTTCCTTTCCACTTCAATCTCCATTTTTCTCCATCTCCTTCTTTTCCCCTTCAATCTTCCTTCCTTCCTTCCATCTCCACCCCTTCCCCTTCAATCTTTGTCCTTCCTTCCTTCCCCTTTAATCTCCTTCCTTCTCCATCTCCTTCCTTTCCCCTTCAATCTTCCTTCCTTCCTTCCTTTTTTCCATCTCCATCCCTTCCCCTTCAATCTCTCTCTCCTTCCTTCCTTCCTTCCTTCCTTCCTTCCTTCCTTCCTTCCTTCCTTCCCCTTCAATCTACTTCCTTCTCCATCTCCTTCCTTTCCCCTTCAATCTCCTTCCTTCTCCATCTCCTTCCTTTCCCGTTCAATCTTTCTTTCTTCCTTCCATCTCCATCCCTTCCCCTTCAATCTTTCTCCTTCCTTCCTTGTCCTTCAATCTCCTTCCTTCTCCATCTCCTTCGTTCCCCCTTCAATCTTCCTTCCTTCCTTCCTTCCTTTCCCCTTCAATCTCCTTCCTTCTCCATCTCCTTCCTTTCCCCTTCAATCTTCTTTCCTTCCGTCCTTCCATCTCCATCTCCATCCCTTCCCCTTCAATCTCTCTCCTTCCTTCCTTCCTTCCTTCCTTCCTTCCCCTTCAATCTCCTTTCTTCTCCATCTCCTTTCTTTCCCCTTCAATCTTCCTTCCTTCTTTCCTTCCTTTCTCTTTCAATCTCCTTCATTCTCCATCTCCTTCCTTTCCCCTTCAATCTTCCTTCCTTCCATCTCCATCACTTCCCCTTCAATCTCTCTCTCCTTCCTTCCTTCCTTCCCCTTCAATCTCCTTCCTTGTCCATATCCTTCCTTTCCCTTCAATCTCCTTCCTTCTCCATCTCCTTCCTTTCCCCTTCAATCTTCCTTCCTTCCTTCCATCTCCATCTCCATCCCCTTTCCCCTTCAATCTTCCTTCCTTCCTTCCATCTCCATCTCCATCCCTTCCTTTTCAATCACTATCTCCTTCCTTCCTTCCTTCCCCTTCAATCTCCTTCCTTCTCCATCTACATCCCTTCCCCTTCAATCTCTCTCTCCTTCCTTCTTTCCTTCCCCTTCAATTTCCTTCCTTCTCCATCTCCTTCCTTTCCCCTTCAATCTCCTTCCTTCTCCATCTCCTTCCTTTCCCTTCAATCTTCTTTCCTTCCTTCCATCTCTATCTCCATCCCTTCCCCTTCAATCTCCTTTTCCTTCCTTTCTCCCTTCCTTCCATCCTTCCTTTCCCCTTCAATCTTCCATCCTTCCTTCCTTCCCCTTCAATCTCCTTCCATCTCCATCTCCATCCATTCCCCTTCAATTTCTTTCTCCTTCCTTCCTTCCTTTCCCCTTCAATCTTCCATCCTTCCTTCCCTTCAATCTCCTTCCTTGTCCATCTGCTTTATTTCCCCTTCAGTCTTCCTTCCATCCATCCATTTCCATCTCCGTCCCTTCCTTTTCAATCTCTCTCTCCTTCCTTCCTTCCTTCCTTCCTTCCTTCCCGTCAATCTCCTTCCTTGTCCATCTGCTTCCTTTCCCCTTTAATCTCCTTCCTTCTCCATCTCCTTCTTTTCCCCTTCAATCTCCTTCCTTCTCCATCTCCTTCCTTTCCCCTTCAATCTTCCTTCCTTCCTTCCTTCCCCTTCAATCTCCTTCCTTGTCTATCTCCTTCAATTCCCTTCAATCTCCTTCCTTCTCCGTCTCCTTCTTTCCCCTTCAATCTTCCTTCATTTCTTCCATCTCCATCCCTTCCCTTTCAATCTCTCTCCTTCCTTCCTTCCTTCCCCTTCAATCTCCTTCCTTCTCCATCTCCTTCCTTTCCCCTTCAATCTTCCTTCCTTCCTTCCATCTCCATCTCCATTCCTTCCCCTTCAATCTCTCCTTCCTTCCTTCCTTCCTTCCTTCCTTCCTCCTTCAATCTCCTTCCTTGTCCATCTCCTTCCTTTCCCCTTCAATCTTCCTTCCTTCCATCTCCATCTCCATCCCTTCCCCTTCAATCTCTCTCCTTCCTTCCTTCCTTCCTTCCTTCCCCTTCAATCTCCTTCCTTGTCCATCTCCTTCCTTTCCCCTTCAATCTTCCTTCCTTCCTTCTCCATCTCCATCCTTCCCCTTCAATCTCTCTCCTTCCTTCCTTCCTTCTTTCCTTCCTCCTTTAATCTCCTTCCTTGTCCATCTCCTTCCTTTCCCCTTCAATCTTCCTTCCTTCCTTCTCCATCTCCATCCCTTCCCCTTCAATCTCTCTCCTTCCTTCCTTCCTTCCTTCCCCCTTCAATCTCCTTCCTTCTCCATCTCCTTCCTTTCCCCTTCAATCTTCCTTCCTTCCTTCTCCATCTCCATCCCTTCCCCTTCAATCTCTCTAATTCCTTCCCTCCCCTTCAATCTCCTTCCTTCTCCATCTCCTTCGTTTCCCCTTCAATCTTCCTTCCTTCCTTTCCCCTTCAATCTCCTTCCTTCTCCATCTCCTTCCTTTCCCCTTCAATCTCCTTCCATCTCCATCTCTATCCCTTCCCTTCAATTTCTTTCTCCTTCCTTCCTTCCTTTCTTTCCCCTTCAATCTTCCTTCCTTCCATCTCCATCACTTCCCCTTCAATCTCTCTCTCCTTCCTTTCTTCCTTCCCCTTCAATCTCCTTCCTCGTCCATCTCCTTCCTTTCCATTCAATCTCCTTCATTCTCCATCTCCTTCGTTTCCCCTTCAATCTTCCTTCCTTCCTTCCATCTCCATCTCTTCCTTTTCAATCACTCTCTCCTTCCTTCCTTCCTTCCTTCCTCCTTTAATCTCCTTCCTTCCCATCTCCTTCCTCTCCCCTTCAATCTCCTTCCATCTCCATCTCCTTCGTTTCCTCTTCAATCTTCCTTCCTTCCTTTCCCCTTCAATCTCCTTCCTTCTCCATCTCCTTCCTTTCCCCTTCAATCTCTTTCCATCTCCATCTCTATCCCTTCCCCTTCAATTTCTTTCTCCTTCCTTCCTTCCTTCCATCCTTCCTTTCCCCTTCAATCTCTCTAATTCCTTCCCTCCCCTTCAATCTCCTTCCTTCTCCATCTCCTTCGTTTCCCCTTCAATCTTCCTTCCTTTCTTCCATCTCCATCCCTTCCCTTTCAATCTCTCTCCTTCCTTCCTTCCTTCCTTCCTTCCTTCCTTCCTTCCTTCCCCCTTCAATCTCCTTCCTTCTTCATCTCCTTCCTTTCCCCTTCAACCTACCTTCCTTCCTTCCATCTCCATCCCTTCTCCTTCAATCTCTCTAATTCCTTCCTTCCCCTTCAATCTCCTTTCTTCTCCATCTCCTTCCTTCCCCCTTCAATATTCCTTCCTTCGTTCCTTCCTTCCTTCCATCTCCATCCCTTCCCCTTCAATCTCTCTCATTCCTTCCTTCCCCTTCAATCTCCTTTCTTCTCCATCTCCTTCCTTTCCCCTTCAATCTTCCTTACTTCCTTCCTTCCTTCCTGCCTTCCTTCCTTCCTTCATCTCCATCTCCATCCCTTCCCTTTCAATCTCTCTCATTCCTTCCTTCCCCTTCAATCTCCTTTCTTCTCCATCTCCTTCCTTTCCACTTCATTCTCTCTCTCCTTCCTTCCATCCTTCCTTCCCCCTTCAACCTTCCTTCCTTCCGTCTCCATCACTTCCCCTTCAATCTCTCTCTCTCCTTCCTTCCTTCCCTCCCCTTCAATCTCCTTCCTTCTCCATCTCCTTCCTTCCCCCTTCAATATTCCTTCCTTCCTTCCTTCCTTCCTTCCCCTTCAATCTCCTTCCTTCTCCATCTCCTTCCTTTCCCCTTCAATTTTCCTTCCTTCTCCATCTCCTTCCTTTCCCCTTCAATCTTCCTTCCTTCCTTCCTTCCTTCCATCTCCATCTCCATCCCTTACCCTTCAATCTTTCTCCTTCCTTCCTTCCTTCCTTCCTTCCTTCCTTCCTTCCTTCCTTCCTTCCTTCCTTCTTGCCTTCCTTCCTTCCCCTTCAGTCTCCTTCCTTCTCCATCTCATTCCTTTCCTCTTCAATCTTCCTTCCTACCTTCCGTCCTTCCTTCCTTCCTTCCTTCCTTCCTTCCTTCCTTCATCTCCATCTCCATCTCCATCTCCATCTCCATCTCCATCTCCATCTCCATCTCCATCTCCATCTCCATCTCATCTCCATCCCTTCCCTTTCAATCTCTCTCCTTCCTTCCTTCCTTCCCTCCCCTTCAATCTCCTTCCTTCTCCATCTTCTTCCTTTCCCTTCAATCTCCTTCCTTCTCCATCTCCTTCCTTTCCCCTTCAATCTTCCTTCCTTCCTTCCATCTCCATTTCCATCCCTTCCCCTTCAATCTCTCCTTCCTTCCTTCCTTCCTTCCTTCCTTCCTTCCTTCCTTCATCCTTCAATCTCCTTCCTTATCCATCTCCTTCCTTTCCCCTTCAATCTTCCTTCCTTCTCCATCCCCATCCCTTCCCCTTCAATCTCTCTCTCTCCTTCCTTCCTTCCTTCCTTCCCCTTCAATCTCCTTCCTTCTCCATCTCCTTCCTTTCCACTTCAATCTCCATTTTTCTCCATCTCCTTCCTTTCCCCTTCAATCTTCCTTCCTTCCTTCCTTTTTTCCATCTCCATCTCCATCCCTTCCCTTCAATCTCTCTCCTTCCTTCCTTCCTTCCTTCCCCCTTCAATCTCCTTCCTTCTCCATCTCCTTCCTTTCCCCTTCAATCTTCCTTCCTTCCTTCTCCATCTCCATCCCTTCCCCTTCAATCTCTCTAATTCCTTCCCTCCCCTTCAATCTCCTTCCTTCTCCATCTCCTTCGTTTCCCCTTCAATCTTCCTTCCTTCCTTTCCCCTTCAATCTCCTTCCTTCTCCATCTCCTTCCTTTCCCCTTCAATCTCCTTCCATCTCCATCTCTATCCCTTCCCCTTCAATTTCTTTCTCCTTCCTTCCTTCCTTTCTTTCCCCTTCAATCTTCCTTCCTTCCATCTCCATCACTTCCCTTCAATCTCTCTCTCCTTCCTTTCTTCCTTCCCCTTCAATCTCCTTCCTCGTCCATCTCCTTCCTTTCCATTCAATCTCCTTCATTCTCCATCTCCTTCGTTTCCCCTTCAATCTTCCTTCCTTCCTTCCATCTCCATCTCTTCCTTTTCAATCACTCTCTCCTTCCTTCCTTCCTTCCTTCCTCCTTTAATCTCCTTCCTTCCCCATCTCCTTCCTCTCCCCTTCAATCTCCTTCCATCTCCATCTCCTTCGTTTCCTCTTCAATCTTCCTTCCTTCCTTTTCCCTTCAATCTCCTTCCTTCTCCATCTCCTTCCTTTCCCCTTCAATCTCTTTCCATCTCCATCTCTATCCCTTCCCCTTCAATTTCTTTCTCCTTCCTTCCTTCCTTCCATCCTTCCTTTCCCCTTCAATCTCTCTAATTCCTTCCCTCCCCTTCAATCTCCTTCCTTCTCCATCTCCTTCGTTTCCCCTTCAATCTTCCTTCCTTTCTTCCATCTCCATCCCTTCCCTTTCAATCTCTCTCCTTCCTTCCTTCCTTCCTTCCTTCCTTCCTTCCTTCCTTCCTTCCTTCCATCCTTCCTTCCTTCCCCTTCAATCTCCTTCCATCTCCATCTCCATCCATTCCCCTTCAATTTCTTTCTCCTTCCTTTCTTCCTTTCCCCTTCAATCTTCCATCCTTCCTTCCCCTTCAATCTCCTTCCTTGTCCATCTGCTTTATTTCCCCTTCAGTCTTCCTTCCATCCATCCATTTCCATCTCCGTCCCTTCCTTTTCAATCTCTCTCTCCTTCCTTCCTTCCTTCCTTCCTTCCTTCCTTCCTTCCTTCCCCGTCAATCTCCTTCCTTGTCCATCTGCTTCCTTTCCCCTTTAATCTCCTTCCTTCTCCATCTCCTTCTTTTCCCCTTCAATCTCCTTCCTTCTCCATCTCCTTCCTTTCCCCTTCAATCTTCCTTCCTTCCTTCCTTTCCCCTTCAATTTCCTTCCTTCTCCATCTCCTTCCTTTCCCTTCAATCTTCTTTCCTTCCTTCCATCTCTATCTCCATCCCTTCCCCTTCAATCTCCTTTTCCTTCCTTTCTCCCTTCCTTCCATCCTTCCTTTCCCCTTCAATCTTCCATCCTTCCTTCCTTCCCCTTCAATCTCCTTCCATCTCCATCTCCATCCATTCCCCTTCAATTTCTTTCTCCTTCCTTCCTTCCTTTCCCCTTCAATCTTCCATCCTTCCTTCCCCTTCAATCTCCTTCCTTGTCCATCTGCTTTATTTCCCCTTCAGTCTTCCTTCCATCCATCCATTTCCATCTCCGTCCCTTCCTTTTCAATCTCTCTCTCCTTCCTTCCTTCCTTCCTTCCTTCCTTCCCCGTCAATCTCCTTCCTTGTCCATCTGCTTCCTTTCCCCTTTAATCTCCTTCCATCTCCATCTCTATCCCTTCCCCTTCAATTTCTTTCTCCTTCCTTCCTTCCTTTCTTTCCCTTCAATCTTCCTTCCTTCCATCTCCATCACTTCCCCTTCAATCTCTCTCTCCTTCCTTTCTTCCTTCCCTTCAATCTCCTTCCTCGTCCATCTCCTTCCTTTCCATTCAATCTCCTTCATTCTCCATCTCCTTCGTTTCCCCTTCAATCTTCCTTCCTTCCTTCCATCTCCATCTCTTCCTTTTCAATCACTCTCTCCTTCCTTCCTTCCTTCCTTCCTCCTTTAATCTCCTTCCTTCCCCATCTCCTTCCTCTCCCCTTCAATCTCCTTCCATCTCCATCTCCTTCGTTTCCTCTTCAATCTTCCTTCCTTCCTTTTCCCTTCAATCTCCTTCCTTCTCCATCTCCTTCCTTTCCCCTTCAATCTCTTTCCATCTCCATCTCTATCCCTTCCCCTTCAATTTCTTTCTCCTTCCTTCCTTCCTTCCATCCTTCCTTTCCCCTTCAATCTCTCTAATTCCTTCCCTCCCCTTCAATCTCCTTCCTTCTCCATCTCCTTCGTTTCCCCTTCAATCTTCCTTCCTTTCTTCCATCTCCATCCCTTCCCTTTCAATCTCTCTCCTTCCTTCCTTCCTTCCTTCCTTCCTTCCTTCCTTCCTTCCTTCCTTCCTTCCATCCTTCCTTCCTTCCCTTCAATCTCCTTCCATCTCCATCTCCATCCATTCCCTTCAATTTCTTTCTCCTTCCTTTCTTCCTTTCCCCTTCAATCTTCCATCCTTCCTTCCCCTTCAATCTCCTTCCTTGTCCATCTGCTTTATTTCCCCTTCAGTCTTCCTTCCATCCATCCATTTCCATCTCCGTCCCTTCCTTTTCAATCTCTCTCTCCTTCCTTCCTTCCTTCCTTCCTTCCTTCCTTCCTTCCTTCCTTCCTTCCCCGTCAATCTCCTTCCTTGTCCATCTGCTTCCTTTCCCCTTTAATCTCCTTCCTTCTCCATCTCCTTCTTTTCCCCTTCAATCTCCTTCCTTCTCCATCTCCTTCCTTTCCCCTTCAATCTTCCTTCCTTCCTTCCTTTCCCCTTCAATTTCCTTCCTTCTCCATCTCCTTCCTTTCCCTTCAATCTTCTTTCCTTCCTTCCATCTCTATCTCCATCCCTTCCCCTTCAATCTCCTTTTCCTTCCTTTCTCCCTTCCTTCCATCCTTCCTTTCCCCTTCAATCTTCCATCCTTCCTTCCTTCCCCTTCAATCTCCTTCCATCTCCATCTCCATCCATTCCCCTTCAATTTCTTTCTCCTTCCTTCCTTCCTTTCCCCTTCAATCTTCCATCCTTCCTTCCCCTTCAATCTCCTTCCTTGTCCATCTCCTTCCTTTCCCCTTCAATCTTCCTTCCTTCCTTCCTTCCCCTTCAATCTCCTTCCTTGTCCATCTCCTTCAATTCCCCTTCAATCTCCTTCCTTCTCCGTCTCCTTCCTTTCCCCTTAAATCTTCCTTCATTTCTTCCATCTCCATCCTTTCCCTTTCAATCTCTCTCCTTCCTTCCTTCCTTCCCCTTCAATCTCCTTCCTTCTCCATCTCCTTCCTTTCCCCTTCAATCTTCCTTCCTTCCTTCCATCTCCATCTCCATTCCTTCCCCTTCAATCTCTCCTTCCTTCCTTCCTTCCTTCCTTCCTTCCTCTTCAATCTCCTTCCTTGTCCATCTCCTTCCTTTCCCCTTCAATCTTCCTTCCTTCCATCTCCATCTCCATCCCTTCCCCTTCAATCTCTCTCCTTCCTTCCTTCCTTCCTTCCTTCCCCCTTCAATCTCCTTCCTTGTCCATCTCCTTCCTTTCCCTTCAATCTTCCTTCCTTCCTTCTCCATCTCCATCCCTTCCCCTTCAATCTCTCTCCTTCCTTCCTTCCTTCTTCCTTCCTCCTTTAATCTCCTTCCTTGTCCATCTCCTTCCTTTCCCCTTCAATCTTCCTTCCTTCCTTCTCCATCTCCATCCCTTCCCCTTCAATCTCTCTCCTTCCTTCCTTCCTTCCTTCCCCCTTCAATCTCCTTCCTTCTCCATCTCCTTCCTTTCCCCTTCAATCTTCCTTCCTTCCTTCTCCATCTCCATCCCTTCCCCTTCAATCTCTCTAATTCCTTCCCTCCCCTTCAATCTCCTTCCTTCTCCATCTCCTTCGTTTCCCCTTCAATCTTCCTTCCTTCCTTTCCCCTTCAATCTCCTTCCTTCTCCATCTCCTTCCTTTCCCCTTCAATCTCCTTCCATCTCCATCTCTATCCCTTCCCCTTCAATTTCTTTCTCCTTCCTTCCTTCCTTTCTTTCCCCTTCAATCTTCCTTCCTTCCATCTCCATCACTTCCCCTTCAATCTCTCTCTCTCTTCCTTTCTTCCTTCCCCTTCAATCTCCTTCCTCGTCCATCTCCTTCCTTTCCATTCAATCTCCTTCATTCTCCATCTCCTTCGTTTCCCCTTCAATCTTCCTTCCTTCCTTCCATCTCCATCTCTTCCTTTTCAATCACTCTCTCCTTCCTTCCTTCCTTCCTTCCTCCTTTAATCTCCTTCCTTCCCCATCTCCTTCCTCTCCCCTTCAATCTCCTTCCATCTCCATCTCCTTCGTTTCCTCTTCAATCTTCCTTCCTTCCTTTCCCCTTCAATCTCCTTCCTTCTCCATCTCCTTCCTTTCCCCTTCAATCTCTTTCCATCTCCATCTCTATCCCTTCCCCTTCAATTTCTTTCTCCTTCCTTCCTTCCTTCCATCCTTCCTTTCCCCTTCAATCTCTCTAATTCCTTCCCTCCCCTTCAATCTCCTTCCTTCTCCATCTCCTTCGTTTCCCCTTCAATCTTCCTTCCTTTCTTCCATCTCCATCCCTTCCCTTTCAATCTCTCTCCTTCCTTCCTTCCTTCCTTCCTTCCTTCCTTCCTTCCTTCCTTCCCCCCTTCAATCTCCTTCCTTCTTCATCTCCTTCCTTTCCCCTTCAACCTACCTTCCTTCCTTCCATCTCCATCCCTTCTCCTTCAATCTCTCTAATTCCTTCCTTCCCCTTCAATCTCCTTTCTTCTCCATCTCCTTCCTTCCCCCTTCAATATTCCTTCCTTCGTTCCTTCCTTCCTTCCATCTCCATCCCTTCCCCTTCAATCTCTCTCATTCCTTCCTTCCCCTTCAATCTCCTTTCTTCTCCATCTCCTTCCTTTCCCCTTCAATCTTCCTTACTTCCTTCCTTCCTTCCTGCCTTCCTTCCTTCCTTCATCTCCATCTCCATCCCTTCCCTTTCAATCTCTCTCATTCCTTCCTTCCCCTTCAATCTCCTTTCTTCTCCATCTCCTTCCTTTCCACTTCATTCTCTCTCTCCTTCCTTCCATCCTTCCTTCCCCCTTCAACCTTCCTTCCTTCCGTCTCCATCACTTCCCCTTCAATCTCTCTCTCTCCTTCCTTCCTTCCCTCCCCTTCAATCTCCTTCCTTCTCCATCTCCTTCCTTCCCCCTTCAATATTCCTTCCTTCCTTCCTTCCTTCCTTCCCCTTCAATCTCCTTCCTTCTCCATCTCCTTCCTTTCCCCTTCAATTTTCCTTCCTTCTCCATCTCCTTCCTTTCCCCTTCAATCTTCCTTCCTTCCTTCCTTCCTTCCATCTCCATCTCCATCCCTTACCCTTCAATCTTTCTCCTTCCTTCCTTCCTTCCTTCCTTCCTTCCTTCCTTCCTTCCTTCCTTCCTTCTTGCCTTCCTTCCTTCCCCTTCAGTCTCCTTCCTTCTCCATCTCATTCCTTTCCTCTTCAATCTTCCTTCCTACCTTCCGTCCTTCCTTCCTTCCTTCCTTCCTTCCTTCCTTCCTTCATCTCCATCTCCATCTCCATCTCCATCTCCATCTCCATCTCCATCTCCATCTCCATCTCCATCTCCATCTCCATCTCCATCTCCATCTCCATCCCTTCCCTTTCAATCTCTCTCCTTCCTTCCTTCCTTCCCTCCCCTTCAATCTCCTTCCTTCTCCATCTCCTTCGTTTCCCTTCAATCTTCCTTCCTTCCTTTCCCCTTCAATCTCCTTCCTTCTCCATCTCCTTCCTTTCCCCTTCAATCTCCTTCCATCTCCATCTCTATCCCTTCCCCTTCAATTTCTTTCTCCTTCCTTCCTTCCTTTCTTTCCCCTTCAATCTTCCTTCCTTCCATCTCCATCACTTCCCCTTCAATCTCTCTCTCCTTCCTTTCTTCCTTCCCCTTCAATCTCCTTCCTCGTCCATCTCCTTCCTTTCCATTCAATCTCCTTCATTCTCCATCTCCTTCGTTTCCCCTTCAATCTTCCTTCCTTCCTTCCATCTCCATCTCTTCCTTTTCAATCACTCTCTCCTTCCTTCCTTCCTTCCTTCCTTCCTCCTTTAATCTCCTTCCTTCCCCATCTCCTTCCTCTCCCCTTCAATCTCCTTCCATCTCCATCTCCTTCGTTTCCTCTTCAATCTTCCTTCCTTCCTTTCCCCTTCAATCTCCTTCCTTCTCCATCTCCTTCCTTTCCCCTTCAATCTCTTTCCATCTCCATCTCTATCCCTTCCCCTTCAATTTCTTTCTCCTTCCTTCCTTCCTTCCATCCTTCCTTTCCCCTTCAATCTCTCTAATTCCTTCCCTCCCCTTCAATCTCCTTCCTTCTCCATCTCCTTCGTTTCCCTTCAATCTTCCTTCCTTTCTTCCATCTCCATCCTCT
>JARGCV010000803.1:170000-235000 GCA_034064705.1 Bothrops alternatus | reverse complement strand
TTAAGCTTGAATAGGGAAAATGTGAAACTGACATCCAATTCGAAAAGTATACATATATTGAGGTTCCCAGATGTAGGGGAACCTTAAAAAACATTTGTTTTCTGAATCCGACCCTCATGTTAGGCCTCAGCCTAGAGTGCTTTTGCTGGAAAATAGCCAATTAAGCATGAAATGTGAAAATGTGAAACTGACCTCAAATACGAAATGTATACATATATTCAGGTTCCCCACAGATTGAGGAAACTGAAAAAATAGTTGTTTTCCGGAATTGACCTCTCCCTGAAAACTTACGGCTCGGCCTTGATTTCATTTGTTGGAAAATAGCCAATTAAGCATGAAAAGTGAAAATGTGAAACTGACCTCAAATACGAAATGTATACATATATTCATGTTTCCCACAGGTTGGGGAACCCGAAAAAACATGTCTTTGCCGGATCTGACCTCTCCCTCAAACGTTTCGCCTTGGCTTAGATTGCATTAGTTGGGAAATAGCAAACTAAGCATGAAAACTGAAAACATGAAACTGACCTCAAATTTGAAATGTATACATATATTCAAGTTCCCCACAGGTCAGGGAACCTGAAAAATAATGTGTTTTCTGGATCCGACATTTCCCTGAAAAGTTAGGCCTCGGCCTAGATTTCATTTCTTGGAAAATAGCCAATTAAGCTTGAATAGGGAAAATGTGAAACTGACATCCAATTCGAAAAGTATACATATATTGAGGTTCCCAGATGTAGGGGAACCTTAAAAAACATTTGTTTTCTGAATCCGACCCTCATGTTAGGCCTCAGCCTAGAGTGCTTTTGCTGGAAAATAGCCAATTAAGCATGAAATGTGAAAATGTGAAACTGACCTCAAATACGAAATGTATACATATATTCAGGTTCCCCACAGATTGAGGAAACTGAAAAAATAGTTGTTTTCCGGAATTGACCTCTCCCTGAAAACTTACGGCTCGGCCTTGATTTCATTTGTTGGAAAATAGCCAATTAAGCATGAAAAGTGAAAATGTGAAACTGACCTCAAATACGAAATGTATACATATATTCATGTTTCCCACAGGTTGGGGAACCCGAAAAAACATGTCTTTGCCGGATCTGACCTCTCCCTCAAACGTTTCGCCTTGGCTTAGATTGCATTAGTTGGGAAATAGCAAACTAAGCATGAAAAGTGAAAATGTGAAACTGACCTCAAATACGAAATGTATACATATATTCAGGTTCCCCACAGATTGAGGAAACTGAAAAAATAGTCGTTTTCCGGATCTGACCTCTCCCTGGAAACTTACGGCTCGGCCTTGATTTCATTTGTTGGAAAATAGCCAATTAAGCATGAAAAGTGAAAATGTGAAACTGACCTCAAATACGAAATGTATTCATGTTTCCCACAAGTTGGGGAACCAGAAAAAACACGTCTTTACCGGATCTGATCTCTCCCTCAAATGTTAGGCCTCGTCCTACATTTCATTTGTTGGAAAATAGCGAATCAAGCATGAAAAGTGAAAATGTGAAACTGACCTCAAATACGAAATGTATACCTATATTCAGGTTGCCCAAAGGTTGGGGAACCCGAAAAAACATGTCTTTTCCGGATCTGACCTCTCCCTCAAACGTTTCGCCTTGGCTTAGATTGCATTAGTTGGGAAATAGCAAACTAAGCATGAAAACTGAAAACGTGAAACTGACCTCAAATTTGAAATGTATACATATATTCAGGTTCCCCATAGGTCAGGGAACCCGAAAAATCATGTGTTTTCTGGATCCGACCTCTCCCTGAAAAGTTAGGCCTCGGCCTAGATTACATTTGTTGGAAAATAGCCAATTAAGCTTGAATAGTGAAAATGTGAAGCTGACCTCAAATTCGAAATGTATACATATACTCAGGTTGCCCACAGGTTGGGGAACCCGAAAAAACATGTCTTTGCCGGATCTGACCTCTCCCTCAAACGTTTCGCCTTGGCTTAGATTGCATTAGTTGGGAAATAGCAAACTAAGGATGAAAAGTGAAAATGTGAAACTGACCTCAAATTGGAACTGTATACATATATTCAGGTTTCCCACAGGTGAGGGAACCTGAAAAATCATGTGTTTTCTGGATCCGACATTTCCCTGAAAAGTTAGGCCTCGGCCTAGATTTCATTTGTTGGAAAATAGCCAATTAAGCTTGAATTGTGAAAATGTGAAACTGACCTCAAATTCGAAATGTATACATATATTCAGGTTCCCCACAGATTGAGGAAACTGAAAAAATAGTTGTTTTCCGGAATTAACCTCTCCCTGAAAACTTACGCCTCGGCCTTGATTTCATTTGTTGGAAAATAGCCAATTAAGCATGAAAAGTGAAAATGTGAAACTGACCTCAAATACGAAATGTATACATATATTCATGTTTCCCACAACTTGGGGAACCAGAAAAAACACGTCTTTACCGGATCCGACCTCAAACGTTTCGCCTCGGCTTAGATTGCATTAGTTTTGAAATAGCAAACTAAGCATGAAAAGTGAAAATGTGAAACTGACCTCAAATACGAAATGTATACATATATTCAGGTTCCCCACAGATTGAGGAAACTGAAAAAATAGTCGTTTTCCGGATCTGACCTCTCCCTGGAAACTTACGGCTCGGCCTTGATTTCATTTGTTGGAAAATAGCCAATTAAGCATGAATAGTGAAAATGTGAAACTGACATCCAATTCGAAAAGTATACATATATTGAGGTTCCCAGATGTAGGGGAACCTGAAAAAAATTTTGTTTTCTGAATCTGACCCTCATGTTAGGCCTCGGCCTAGAGTGCTTTTGCTGAAAAATAGCCAATTAAGCATGAAAAGTGAAAATGTGAAACTGACCTCAAATACGAAATGTATACCTATATTCAGGTTGCCCAAAGGTTGGGGAACCTGAAAAAACATGTCTTTTCCGGATCTGACCTCTCCCTCATAAGTTAGGCCTCGGCCTAGAGTGCTTTTGCTGGAAAATAGCAAATTAAGCACGAAAAGTAAAAATGTGAAAGTGACCTCAAATTGGAAATGTATACATATATTCAGGTTTCCCACAGGTCAGGGAACCTGAAAAATCATGTGTTTTCTGGATCCGACCTCTCCCTGAAAAGTTAGGCCTCGCCCTACATTTCATTTGTTGGAAAATAGCCAATTAAGCTTGAATAGTGAAAATGTGAAACTGACCTCAAATTCGAAATGTATACATATACTCAGGTTGCCCATAGGTTGGGGAACCCGAAAAAACACGTCTTTGCCGGATCTGACCTCTCCCTCAAACGTTTCGTCTTGGCTTAGATTGCATTAGTTGGGAAATAGCAAACTAAGGATGAAAAGTGAAAATGTGAAACTGACCTCAAATTGGAAATGTATACATATATCCAGGTTTCCCACAGGTGAGGGAACGTGAAAAATCATGTGTTTTCTGGATCCGACATTTCCCTGAAAAGTTAGGCCTCGGCCTAGATTTCATTTGTTGGAAAATAGCCAATTAAGCTTGAATTGTGAAAATGTGAAACTGACCTCAAATTCGAAATGTATACATATATTCAGGTTCCCCACAGATTGAGGAAACTGAAAAAATAGTTGTTTTCCGGAATTGACCTCTCCCTGAAAACTTACGCCTCGGCCTTGATTTCATTTGTTGGAAAATAGCCAATTAAGCATGAAAAGTGAAAATGTGAAACTGACCTCAAATACGAAATGTATACATATACTCAGGTTGCCCACAGGTTGGGGAACCAGAAAAAACACGTCTTTACCGGATCCGACCTCTCCCTCAAACGTTTCGCCTTGGCTTAGATTGCATGTTGGGAAATAGCAAACTAAGCATGAGAACTGAAAATGTGAAACTGACCTCAAATTTGAAATGTATACATATATTCAGGTTTCCCACAGGTCAGGGAACCTGAAAAATCATGTGTTTTCCGGATCTGACCTCTCCCTCATAAGTTAGGCCTCGGCCTAGAGTGCTTTTGCTGGAAAATAGCCAATTAAGCACGAAAAGTAAAAATGTGAAAGAGACCTCAAATTGGAAATGTATACATATATTCAGGTTTCCCACAGGTCAGGGAACCTGAAAAATCATGTGTTTTCTGGATCCGACCTCTCCCTGAAAAGTTAGGCCTCGGCCTACATTTCATTTGTTGGAAAATAGCCAATTAAGCTTGAATAGTGAAAATGTGAAACTGACATCCAATTCGAAATGTATACATATACTCAGGTTGCCCACAGGTGAGGGAACCTGAAAAATCATGTGTTTTCTGGATCCGACATTTCCCTGAAAAGTTAGGCCTCGGCCTAGATTTCATTTGTTGGAAAATAGCCAGTTAAACTTGAATAGTGAAAATGTGAACCTCAAATTCGAAATGTATACATATATTCAGGTTCCCCACAGATTGAGGAAACTGAAAAAATAATTGTTTTCCGGAATTGACCTCTCCCTGAAAACTTACGCTTCGGCCTTGATTTCATTTGTTGGAAAATATAGATTCAGGTTGCCCAAAGGTTGGGGAACCCGAAAAAACATGTCTTTTCCGGATCTGACCTCTCCCTCATAAGTTAGGCCTCGGCCTAGAGTGCTTTTGCTGGAAAATAGCCAATTAAGCTTGAATAGTGAAAATGTGAAACTGACCTCAAATTCGAAATGTATACATATATTCAGGTTCCCCACAGGTCAGGGAACCTGAAAAATCATGTGTTTTCTGGATCCGACATTTCCCTGAAAACATAGGCCTCGGCCTAGATATCATTTGTTGGAAAATTGCCAATTAAGCTTGAATAGTGAAAATGTGAAACTGACCTCAAATTCGAAATGTATACATATACTCAGGTTGCCCAAAGGTTGGGGAACCCGAAAAAACATGTCTTTTCCAGATCTGACCTCTCCCTGAAAAGTTACCTCTCGGCTTAGATTACATTTCTTGTGAAATAGCCAATTAAGCATGAAAAGTGAAAATGTGAAACTGACCTCAAATACGAAATGTATACATATATTCATGTTTCCCACAACTTGGGGAACCAGAAAAAACACGTCTTTACCGGATCCGACCTCAAACGTTTCGCCTCGGCTTAGATTGCATTAGTTTTGAAATAGCAAACTAAGCATGAAAAGTGAAAATGTGAAACTGACCTCAAATACGAAATGTATACATATATTCAGGTTCCCCACAGATTGAGGAAACTGAAAAAATAGTCGTTTTCCGGATCTGACCTCTCCCTGGAAACTTACGGCTCGGCCTTGATTTCATTTGTTGGAAAATAGCCAATTAAGCATGAATAGTGAAAATGTGAAACTGACATCCAATTCGAAAAGTATACATATATTGAGGTTCCCAGATGTAGGGGAACCTGAAAAAAATTTTGTTTTCTGAATCTGACCCTCATGTTAGGCCTCGGCCTAGAGTGCTTTTGCTGAAAAATAGCCAATTAAGCATGAAAAGTGAAAATGTGAAACTGACCTCAAATACGAAATGTATACATATACTCAGGTTGCCCACAGGTTGGGGAACCAGAAAAAACACGTCTTTACCGGATCCGACCTCTCCCTCAAACGTTTCGCCTTGGCTTAGATTGCATGTTGGGAAATAGCAAACTAAGCATGAGAACTGAAAATGTGAAACTGACCTCAAATTTGAAATGTATACATATATTCAGGTTTCCCACAGGTCAGGGAACCTGAAAAATCATGTGTTTTCCGGATCTGACCTCTCCCTCATAAGTTAGGCCTCGGCCTAGAGTGCTTTTGCTGGAAAATAGCCAATTAAGCACGAAAAGTAAAAATGTGAAAGAGACCTCAAATTGGAAATGTATACATATATTCAGGTTTCCCACAGGTCAGGGAACCTGAAAAATCATGTGTTTTCTGGATCCGACCTCTCCCTGAAAAGTTAGGCCTCGGCCTACATTTCATTTGTTGGAAAATAGCCAATTAAGCTTGAATAGTGAAAATGTGAAACTGACATCCAATTCGAAATGTATACATATACTCAGGTTGCCCACAGGTGAGGGAACCTGAAAAATCATGTGTTTTCTGGATCCGACATTTCCCTGAAAAGTTAGGCCTCGGCCTAGATTTCATTTGTTGGAAAATAGCCAGTTAAACTTGAATAGTGAAAATGTGAACCTCAAATTCGAAATGTATACATATATTCAGGTTCCCCACAGATTGAGGAAACTGAAAAAATAATTGTTTTCCGGAATTGACCTCTCCCTGAAAACTTACGCTTCGGCCTTGATTTCATTTGTTGGAAAATATAGATTCAGGTTGCCCAAAGGTTGGGGAACCCGAAAAAACATGTCTTTTCCGGATCTGACCTCTCCCTCATAAGTTAGGCCTCGGCCTAGAGTGCTTTTGCTGGAAAATAGCCAATTAAGCTTGAATAGTGAAAATGTGAAACTGACCTCAAATTCGAAATGTATACATATATTCAGGTTCCCCACAGGTCAGGGAACCTGAAAAATCATGTGTTTTCTGGATCCGACATTTCCCTGAAAACATAGGCCTCGGCCTAGATATCATTTGTTGGAAAATTGCCAATTAAGCTTGAATAGTGAAAATGTGAAACTGACCTCAAATTCGAAATGTATACATATACTCAGGTTGCCCAAAGGTTGGGGAACCCGAAAAAACATGTCTTTTCCAGATCTGACCTCTCCCTGAAAAGTTACCTCTCGGCTTAGATTACATTTCTTGTGAAATAGCCAATTAAGCATGAAAAGTGAAAATGTGAAACTGACCTCAAATACGAAATGTATACATATATTCATGTTTCCCACAACTTGGGGAACCAGAAAAAACACGTCTTTACCGGATCCGACCTCAAACGTTTCGCCTCGGCTTAGATTGCATTAGTTTTGAAATAGCAAACTAAGCATGAAAAGTGAAAATGTGAAACTGACCTCAAATACGAAATGTATACATATATTCAGGTTCCCCACAGATTGAGGAAACTGAAAAAATAGTCGTTTTCCGGATCTGACCTCTCCCTGGAAACTTACGGCTCGGCCTTGATTTCATTTGTTGGAAAATAGCCAATTAAGCATGAATAGTGAAAATGTGAAACTGACATCCAATTCGAAAAGTATACATATATTGAGGTTCCCAGATGTAGGGGAACCTGAAAAAAATTTTGTTTTCTGAATCTGACCCTCATGTTAGGCCTCGGCCTAGAGTGCTTTTGCTGAAAAATAGCCAATTAAGCATGAAAAGTGAAAATGTGAAACTGACCTCAAATTCGAAATGTATACATATATTCAGGTTCCCCACAGATTGAGGAAACTGAAAAAATAGTTGTTTTCCGGAATTGACCTCTCCCTGAAACCTTACGCCTCGGCCTTGATTTCATTTGTTGGAAAATAGCCAATTAAGCATGAAAAGTGAAAATGTGAAACTGACCTCAAATACGAAATGTATACCTATATTCAGGTTGCCCAAAGGTTGGGGAACCCGAAAAAACATGTCTTTTCCGGATCTGACCTCTCCCTCATAAGTTAGGCCTCGGCCTAGAGTGCTTTTGCTGGAAAATAGCAAATTAAGCACGAAAAGTAAAAATGTGAAAGTGACCTCAAATTGGAAATGTATACATATATTCAGGTTTCCCACAGGTCAGGGAACCTGAAAAATCATGTATTTTCTGGATCCGACCTCTCCCTGAAAAGTTAGGCCTCGGCCTACATTTCATTTGTTGGAAAATAGCCAATTAAGCTTGAATAGTGAAAATGTGAAACTGACCTCAAATTCGAAATGTATACATATACTCAGGTTGCCCACAGGTTGGGGAACCCGAAAAAACATGACTTTGCCGGATCTGACCTCTCCCTCAAACGTTTCGCCTTGGCTTAGATTGCATTAGTTGGGAAATAGCAAACTAAGCATGAAAAGTGAAAATGTGAAACTGACCTCAAATTTGAAAAGTATACATATATTTAGGTTCCCAGATGTAGGGGAACCTGAAAAAACATTTGTTTTCTGAATCCGACCCTCATGTTAGGCCTCGGCCTAGAGTGCTTTTGCTGAAAAATAGCCAATTAAGCATGAAAAGTGAAAATGTGAAACTGACCTCAAATTCGAAATGTATACATATATTCAGGTTCCCCACAGATTGAGGAAACTGAAAAAATAGTTGTTTTCCGGAATTGACCTCTCCCTGAAACCTTACGCCTCGGCCTTGATTTCATTTGTTGGAAAATAGCCAATTAAGCATGAAAAGTGAAAATGTGAAACTGACCTCAAATACGAAATGTATACCTATATTCAGGTTGCCAAAAGGTTGGGGAACCCATTAGTTTTGAAATAGCAAACTAAGCATAAAAAGTGAAAATGTGAAACTGACCTCAAATACGAAATGTATACCTATATTCAGGTTGCCCAAAGGTTGGGGAACCCGAAAAAACATGTCTTTTCCAGATCTGACCTCTCCCTGAAAAGTTACCTCTCGGCTTAGATTACATTTCTTGTGAAATAGCCAATTAAGCATGAAAAGTGAAAATGTGAAACTGACCTCAAATACGAAATGTATACCTATATTCAGGTTGCCCAAAGGTTGGGGAACCCGAAAAAACATGTCTTTTCCGGATCTGACCTCTCCCTCATAAGTTAGGCCTCGGCCTAGAGTGCTTTTGCTGGAAAATAGCCAATTAAGCACGAAAAGTAAAAATGTGAAAGTGACCTCAAATTGGAAATGTATACATATATTCAGGTTCCCCACAGATTGAGGAAACTGAAAAAATAGTCGTTTTCCGGATCTGACCTCTCCCTGGAAACTTACGGCTCGGCCTTGATTTCATTTGTTGGAAAATAGCCAATTAAGCATGAATAGTGAAAATGTGAAACTGACATCCAATTCGAAAAGTATACATATATTGAGGTTCCCAGATGTAGGGGAACCTGAAAAAAATTTTGTTTTCTGAATCTGACCCTCATGTTAGGCCTCGGCCTACAGTGCTTTTGCTGGAAAATAGCCAATTAAGCACTGACCTCAAATACGAAATATATACATATATTCATGTTTCCCACAAGTTGGGGAACCAGAAAAAACACGTCTTTACCGGATCCGACCTCTCCCTGAAAAGTTACCTCTCGGCTTAGATTGCATTTCTTGTGAAATAGCCAATCAAGCATGAAAAGTGAAAATGTGAAACTGACCTCAAATACGGAATATATACATATATTCATGTTTCCCACAAGTTGGGGAACCAGAAAAAACACGTCTTTACCGGATCCGACCTCTCCCTGAAAAGTTACCTCTCGGCTTAGATTGCATTTCTTGGAAAATAGCGAATCAAGCATGAAAAGTGAAAATGTGAAACTGACCTCAAATACGAAATATATACATATATTCAGGTTGCCCAACGGTTGGGGAAACCGAAAAAACATGTTTTTGCCGGATCTGACCTCTCCCTCAAATGTTAGGCCTTGGCGTAGATTTCATTTGTTGGAAAATAGCCAATTAAGCTTGAATAGTGAAAATGTGAAACTGACCTCAAATTAAAAATGTATACATATACTCAGGTTGCCCACAGGTTGGGGAACCCGAAAAAACATGACTTTGCCGGATCTGACCTCTCCCTCAAACGTTTCGCCTTGGCTTAGATTGCATTAGTTGGGAAATAGCAAACTAAGCATGAAAAGTGAAAATGTGAAACTGACCTCAAATTTGAAAAGTATACATATATTTAGGTTCCCAGATGTAGGGGAACCTGAAAAAACATTTGTTTTCTGAATCCGACCCTCATGTTAGGCCTCGGCCTAGAGTGCTTTTGCTGAAAAATAGCCAATTAAGCATGAAAAGTGAAAATGTGAAACTGACCTCAAATACGAAATGTATACCTATATTCAGGTTGCCCAAAGGTTGGGGAACCCGAAAAAACATGTCTTTTCCAGATCTGACCTCTCCCTGAAAAGTTACCTCTCGGCTTAGATTACATTTCTTGTGAAATAGCCAATTAAGCATGAAAAGTGAAAATGTGAAAGTGACCTCAAATTGGAAATGTATACATATATTCAGGTTCCCCACAGATTGAGGAAACTGAAAAAATAGTCGTTTTTCGGATCTGACCTCTCCCTGGAAACTTACGGCTCGGCCTTGATTTCATTTGTTGGAAAATAGCCAATTAAGCTTGAATAGTGAAAATGTGAAACTGACCTCAAATTCGAAATGTATACCTATATTCAGGTTGCCCATAGGTTGGGGAACCCGAAAAAACACGTCTTTGCCGGATCTGACCTCTCCCTCAAACGTTTCGTCTTGGCTTAGATTGCATTAGTTGGGAAATAGCAAACTAAGGATGAAAAGTGAAAATGTGAAACTGACATCCAATTAGAAATGTATACATATACTCAGGTTGCCCACAGGTGAGGGAACCTGAAAAATCATGTGTTTTCTGGATCCGACATTTCCCTGAAAAGTTAGGCCTCGGCCTAGATTTCATTTGTTGGAAAATAGCCAATTAAGCTTGAATAGTGAAAATGTGAAACTGACCTCAAATTCGAAATGTATACATATACTCAGGTTGCCCATAGGTTGGGGAACCCGAAAAAACACGTCTTTGCCGGATCTGACCTCTCCCTCAAACGTTTCGTCTTGGCATAGATTGCATTAGTTGGGAAATAGCAAACTAAGGATGAAAAGTGAAAATGTGAAACTGACCTCAAATTGGAAATGTATACATATATCCAGGTTTCCCACAGGTGAGGGAACCTGAAAAATAATGCGTTTTCTGGATCTGACATTTCCCTGAAAAGTTAGGCCTCGGCGTAGATTTCATTTGTTGGAAAATAGCCAATTAAGCTTGAATAGTGAAAATGTAAAACTGACATCCAATTCGAAAAGTATACATATATTGAGGTTCCCCAGATGTAGGGGAACCTGAAAAAACATTTGTTTTCTGAATCCGACCTCTCCCTCATGTTAGGCCTCGGCCTAGAGTGCTTTTGCTGGAAAATAGCCAATTAAGCATGAAAAGTGAAAATGTGAAACTGACCTCAAATTCGAAATGTATACATATATTCAGGTTCCCCACAGGTCAGGGAACCTGAAAAATCATGTGTTTTCTGGATCCGACATTTCCCTGAAAACATAGGCCTCGGCCTAGATATCATTTGTTGGAAAATTGCCAATTAAGCTTGAATAGTGAAAATGTGAAACTGACCTCAAATTCGAAATGTATACATATACTCAGGTTGCCCACAGGTTGGGGAACCCGAAAAAACATGTCTTTGCCGGATCTGACCTCTCCCTCAAACGTTTCGCCTTGGCTTAGATTGCATGTTGGGAAATAGCAAACTAAGCATGAGAACTGAAAATGTGAAACTGACCTCAAATTTGAAATGTATACATATATTCAGGTTCCCCACAGGTCAGGGAACCTGAAAAATAATGCGTTTTCTGAATCTGACATTTCCCTGAAAAGTTAGGCCTCGGCGTAGATTTCATTTGTTGGAAAATAGCCAATTAAGCTTGAATAGTGAAAATGTAAAAGTGACATCCAATTCGAAAAGTATACATATATTGAGGTTCCCCAGATGTAGGGGAACCTGAAAAAACATTTGTTTTCTGAATCCGACCTCTCCCTCATGTTAGGCCTCGGCCTAGAGTGCTTTTGCTGGAAAATAGCCAATTAAGCATGAAAAGTGAAAATGTGAAACTGACCTCAAATTCGAAATGTATACATATATTCAGGTTCCCCACAGATTGAGGAAACTGAAAAAATAGTTGTTTTCCGGAATTGACCTCTCCCTGAAACCTTACGCCTCGGCCTTGATTTCATTTGTTGGAAAATAGCCAATTAAGCATGAAAAGTGAAAATGTGAAACTGACCTCAAATACGAAATGTATACCTATATTCAGGTTGCCCAAAGGTTGGGGAACCCGAAAAAACATGTCTTTTCCGGATCTGACCTCTCCCTCATAAGTTAGGCCTCGGCCTAGAGTGCTTTTGCTGGAAAATAGCAAATTAAGCACGAAAAGTAAAAATGTGAAAGTGACCTCAAATTGGAAATGTATACATATATTCAGGTTTCCCACAGGTCAGGGAACCTGAAAAATCATGTGTTTTCTGGATCCGACCTCTCCCTGAAAAGTTAGGCCTCGGCCTACATTTCATTTGTTGGAAAATAGCCAATTAAGCTTGAATAGTGAAAATGTGAAACTGACCTCAAATTCGAAATGTATACATATACTCAGGTTGCCCACAGGTTGGGGAACCCGAAAAAACATGACTTTGCCGGATCTGACCTCTCCCTCAAACGTTTCGCCTTGGCTTAGATTGCATTAGTTGGGAAATAGCAAACTAAGCATGAAAAGTGAAAATGTGAAACTGACCTCAAATTTGAAAAGTATACATATATTTAGGTTCCCAGATGTAGGGGAACCTGAAAAAACATTTGTTTTCTGAATCCGACCCTCATGTTAGGCCTCGGCCTAGAGTGCTTTTGCTGAAAAATAGCCAATTAAGCATGAAAAGTGAAAATGTGAAACTGACCTCAAATTCGAAATGTATACATATATTCAGGTTCCCCACAGATTGAGGAAACTGAAAAAATAGTTGTTTTCCGGAATTGACCTCTCCCTGAAACCTTACGCCTCGGCCTTGATTTCATTTGTTGGAAAATAGCCAATTAAGCATGAAAAGTGAAAATGTGAAACTGACCTCAAATACGAAATGTATACCTATATTCAGGTTGCCAAAAGGTTGGGGAACCCATTAGTTTTGAAATAGCAAACTAAGCATAAAAAGTGAAAATGTGAAACTGACCTCAAATACGAAATGTATACCTATATTCAGGTTGCCCAAAGGTTGGGGAACCCGAAAAAACATGTCTTTTCCAGATCTGACCTCTCCCTGAAAAGTTACCTCTCGGCTTAGATTACATTTCTTGTGAAATAGCCAATTAAGCATGAAAAGTGAAAATGTGAAACTGACCTCAAATACGAAATGTATACCTATATTCAGGTTGCCCAAAGGTTGGGGAACCCGAAAAAACATGTCTTTTCCGGATCTGACCTCTCCCTCATAAGTTAGGCCTCGGCCTAGAGTGCTTTTGCTGGAAAATAGCCAATTAAGCACGAAAAGTAAAAATGTGAAAGTGACCTCAAATTGGAAATGTATACATATATTCAGGTTCCCCACAGATTGAGGAAACTGAAAAAATAGTCGTTTTCCGGATCTGACCTCTCCCTGGAAACTTACGGCTCGGCCTTGATTTCATTTGTTGGAAAATAGCCAATTAAGCATGAATAGTGAAAATGTGAAACTGACATCCAATTCGAAAAGTATACATATATTGAGGTTCCCAGATGTAGGGGAACCTG
This sequence comes from Bothrops alternatus, assembly GCA_034064705.1. Taxonomy (NCBI): domain Eukaryota; kingdom Metazoa; phylum Chordata; class Lepidosauria; order Squamata; family Viperidae; genus Bothrops; species Bothrops alternatus. The sequence continues at coordinate 221,687 of JARGCV010000803.1, read as the reverse complement.
AAAAAAATTTTGTTTTCTGAATCTGACCCTCATGTTAGGCCTCGGCCTACAGTGCTTTTGCTGGAAAATAGCCAATTAAGCACTGACCTCAAATACGAAATATATACATATATTCATGTTTCCCACAAGTTGGGGAACCAGAAAAAACACGTCTTTACCGGATCCGACCTCTCCCTGAAAAGTTACCTCTCGGCTTAGATTGCATTTCTTGTGAAATAGCCAATCAAGCATGAAAAGTGAAAATGTGAAACTGACCTCAAATACGGAATATATACATATATTCATGTTTCCCACAAGTTGGGGAACCAGAAAAAACACGTCTTTACCGGATCCGACCTCTCCCTGAAAAGTTACCTCTCGGCTTAGATTGCATTTCTTGGAAAATAGCGAATCAAGCATGAAAAGTGAAAATGTGAAACTGACCTCAAATACGAAATATATACATATATTCAGGTTGCCCAACGGTTGGGGAAACCGAAAAAACATGTTTTTGCCGGATCTGACCTCTCCCTCAAATGTTAGGCCTTGGCGTAGATTTCATTTGTTGGAAAATAGCCAATTAAGCTTGAATAGTGAAAATGTGAAACTGACCTCAAATTAAAAATGTATACATATACTCAGGTTGCCCACAGGTTGGGGAACCCGAAAAAACATGACTTTGCCGGATCTGACCTCTCCCTCAAACGTTTCGCCTTGGCTTAGATTGCATTAGTTGGGAAATAGCAAACTAAGCATGAAAAGTGAAAATGTGAAACTGACCTCAAATTTGAAAAGTATACATATATTCAGGTTCCCCACAGATTGAGGAAACTGAAAAAATAGTCGTTTTTCGGATCTGACCTCTCCCTGGAAACTTACGGCTCGGCCTTGATTTCATTTGTTGGAAAATAGCCAATTAAGCTTGAATAGTGAAAATGTGAAACTGACCTCAAATTCGAAATGTATACCTATATTCAGGTTGCCCATAGGTTGGGGAACCCGAAAAAACACGTCTTTGCCGGATCTGACCTCTCCCTCAAACGTTTCGTCTTGGCTTAGATTGCATTAGTTGGGAAATAGCAAACTAAGGATGAAAAGTGAAAATGTGAAACTGACATCCAATTAGAAATGTATACATATACTCAGGTTGCCCACAGGTGAGGGAACCTGAAAAATCATGTGTTTTCTGGATCCGACATTTCCCTGAAAAGTTAGGCCTCGGCCTAGATTTCATTTGTTGGAAAATAGCCAATTAAGCTTGAATAGTGAAAATGTGAAACTGACCTCAAATTCGAAATGTATACATATACTCAGGTTGCCCATAGGTTGGGGAACCCGAAAAAACACGTCTTTGCCGGATCTGACCTCTCCCTCAAACGTTTCGTCTTGGCTTAGATTGCATTAGTTGGGAAATAGCAAACTAAGGATGAAAAGTGAAAATGTGAAACTGACCTCAAATTGGAAATGTATACATATATCCAGGTTGCCCACAGGTGAGGGAACCTGAAAAATCATGTGTTTTCTGGATCCGACATTTCCCTGAAAAGTTAGGCCTCGGCCTAGATTTCATTTGTTGGAAAATAGCCAATTAAGCTTGAATTGTGAAAATGTGAAACTGACCTCAAATTCGAAATGTATACATATATTCAGGTTCCCCACAGATTGAGGAAACTGAAAAAATAGTTGTTTTCCGGAATTGACCTCTCCCTGAAAACTTACGCCTCGGCCTTGATTTCATTTGTTGGAAAATAGCCAATTAAGCATGAAAAGTGAAAATGTGAAACTGACCTCAAATACGAAATGTATACATATACTCAGGTTGCCCACAGGTTGGGGAACCAGAAAAAACACGTCTTTACCGGATCCGACCTCTCCCTCAAACGTTTCGCCTTGGCTTAGATTGCATGTTGGGAAATAGCAAACTAAGCATGAGAACTGAAAATGTGAAACTGACCTCAAATTTGAAATGTATACATATATTCAGGTTCCCCACAGGTCAGGGAACCTGAAAAATAATGCGTTTTCTGGATCTGACATTTCCCTGAAAAGTTAGGCCTCGGCGTAGATTTCATTTGTTGGAAAATAGCCAATTAAGCTTGAATAGTGAAAATGTAAAACTGACATCCAATTCGAAAAGTATACATATATTGAGGTTCCCCAGATGTAGGGGAACCTGAAAAAACATTTGTTTTCTGAATCCGACCTCTCCCTCATGTTAGGCCTCGGCCTAGAGTGCTTTTGCTGGAAAATAGCCAATTAAGCATGAAAAGTGAAAATGTGAAACTGACCTCAAATTCGAAATGTATACATATATTCAGCTTCCCCACAGATTGAGGAAACTGTAAAAATAGTTGTTTTCCGGATCTGACCTCTCACTGAAAACGTACGCCTCGGCCTTGATTTCATTTGTTGGAATATAGCCAATTAAGCATGAAAAGTGAAAATGTGAAACTGACCTCAAATTCGAAATGTATACATATATTCAGGTTTCCCACAGGTCAGGGAACCTGAAAAATCATGTGTTTTCCGGATCTGACCTCTCCCTCATAAGTTAGGCCTCGGCCTAGAGTGCTTTTGCTGGAAAATAGCCAATTAAGCACGAAAAGTAAAAATGTGAAAGAGACCTCAAATTGGAAATGTATACATATATTCAGGTTTCCCACAGGTCAGGGAACCTGAAAAATCATGTGTTTTCTGGATCCGACCTCTCCCTGAAAAGTTAGGCCTCGGCCTACATTTCATTTGTTGGAAAATAGCCAATTAAGCTTGAATAGTGAAAATGTGAAACTGACATCCAATTCGAAATGTATACATATACTCAGGTTGCCCACAGGTGAGGGAACCTGAAAAATCATGTGTTTTCTGGATCCGACATTTCCCTGAAAAGTTAGGCCTCGGCCTAGATTTCATTTGTTGGAAAATAGCCAGTTAAACTTGAATAGTGAAAATGTGAACCTGACCTCAAATTCGAAATGTATACATATATTCAGGTTCCCCACAGATTGAGGAAACTGAAAAAATAATTGTTTTCCGGAATTGACCTCTCCCTGAAAACTTACGCTTCGGCCTTGATTTCATTTGTTGGAAAATATAGATTCAGGTTGCCCAAAGGTTGGGGAACCCGAAAAAACATGTCTTTTCCGGATCTGACCTCTCCCTCATAAGTTAGGCCTCGGCCTAGAGTGCTTTTGCTGGAAAATAGCCAATTAAGCTTGAATAGTGAAAATGTGAAACTGACCTCAAATTCGAAATGTATACATATATTCAGGTTCCCCACAGGTCAGGGAACCTGAAAAATCATGTGTTTTCTGGATCCGACATTTCCCTGAAAACATAGGCCTCGGCCTAGATATCATTTGTTGGAAAATTGCCAATTAAGCTTGAATAGTGAAAATGTGAAACTGACCTCAAATTCGAAATGTATACATATACTCAGGTTGCCCACAGGTTGGGGAACCCGAAAAAACATGTCTTTGCCGGATCTGACCTCTCCCTCAAACGTTTCGCCTTGGCTTAGATTGCATGTTGGGAAATAGCAAACTAAGCATGAAAACTGAAAATGTGAAACTGACCTCAAATTTGAAATGTATACATATATTCAGGTTCCCCACAGGTCAGGGAACCTGAAAAATAATGCGTTTTCTGGATCTGACATTTCCCTGAAAAGTTAGGCCTCGGCGTAGATTTCATTTGTTGGAAAATAGCCAATTAAGCTTGAATAGTGAAAATGTAAAACTGACATCCAATTCGAAAAGTATACATATATTGAGGTTCCCCAGATGTAGGGGAACCTGAAAAAACATTTGTTTTCTGAATCCGACCTCTCCCTCATGTTAGGCCTCGGCCTAGAGTGCTTTTGCTGGAAAATAGCCAATTAAGCATGAAAAGTGAAAATGTGAAACTGACCTCAAATTCGAAATGTATACATATATTCAGGTTCCCCACAGATTGAGGAAACTGAAAAAATAGTTGTTTTCCGGAATTGACCTCTCCCTGAAACCTTACGCCTCGGCCTTGATTTCATTTGTTGGAAAATAGCCAATTAAGCATGAAAAGTGAAAATGTGAAACTGACCTCAAATACGAAATGTATACCTATATTCAGGTTGCCCAAAGGTTGGGGAACCCGAAAAAACATGTCTTTTCCGGATCTGACCTCTCCCTCATAAGTTAGGCCTCGGCCTAGAGTGCTTTTGCTGGAAAATAGCAAATTAAGCACGAAAAGTAAAAATGTGAAAGTGACCTCAAATTGGAAATGTATACATATATTCAGGTTTCCCACAGGTCAGGGAACCTGAAAAATCATGTGTTTTCTGGATCCGACCTCTCCCTGAAAAGTTAGGCCTCGGCCTACATTTCATTTGTTGGAAAATAGCCAATTAAGCTTGAATAGTGAAAATGTGAAACTGACCTCAAATTCGAAATGTATACATATACTCAGGTTGCCCACAGGTTGGGGAACCCGAAAAAACATGACTTTGCCGGATCTGACCTCTCCCTCAAACGTTTCGCCTTGGCTTAGATTGCATTAGTTGGGAAATAGCAAACTAAGCATGAAAAGTGAAAATGTGAAACTGACCTCAAATTTGAAAAGTATACATATATTTAGGTTCCCAGATGTAGGGGAACCTGAAAAAACATTTGTTTTCTGAATCCGACCCTCATGTTAGGCCTCGGCCTAGAGTGCTTTTGCTGAAAAATAGCCAATTAAGCATGAAAAGTGAAAATGTGAAACTGACCTCAAATTCGAAATGTATACATATATTCAGGTTCCCCACAGATTGAGGAAACTGAAAAAATAGTTGTTTTCCGGAATTGACCTCTCCCTGAAACCTTACGCCTCGGCCTTGATTTCATTTGTTGGAAAATAGCCAATTAAGCATGAAAAGTGAAAATGTGAAACTGACCTCAAATACGAAATGTATACCTATATTCAGGTTGCCAAAAGGTTGGGGAACCCATTAGTTTTGAAATAGCAAACTAAGCATAAAAAGTGAAAATGTGAAACTGACCTCAAATACGAAATGTATACCTATATTCAGGTTGCCCAAAGGTTGGGGAACCCGAAAAAACATGTCTTTTCCAGATCTGACCTCTCCCTGAAAAGTTACCTCTCGGCTTAGATTACATTTCTTGTGAAATAGCCAATTAAGCATGAAAAGTGAAAATGTGAAACTGACCTCAAATACGAAATGTATACCTATATTCAGGTTGCCCAAAGGTTGGGGAACCCGAAAAAACATGTCTTTTCCGGATCTGACCTCTCCCTCATAAGTTAGGCCTCGGCCTAGAGTGCTTTTGCTGGAAAATAGCCAATTAAGCACGAAAAGTAAAAATGTGAAAGTGACCTCAAATTGGAAATGTATACATATATTCAGGTTCCCCACAGATTGAGGAAACTGAAAAAATAGTCGTTTTCCGGATCTGACCTCTCCCTGGAAACTTACGGCTCGGCCTTGATTTCATTTGTTGGAAAATAGCCAATTAAGCATGAATAGTGAAAATGTGAAACTGACATCCAATTCGAAAAGTATACATATATTGAGGTTCCCAGATGTAGGGGAACCTGAAAAAAATTTTGTTTTCTGAATCTGACCCTCATGTTAGGCCTCGGCCTACAGTGCTTTTGCTGGAAAATAGCCAATTAAGCACTGACCTCAAATACGAAATATATACATATATTCATGTTTCCCACAAGTTGGGGAACCAGAAAAAACACGTCTTTACCGGATCCGACCTCTCCCTGAAAAGTTACCTCTCGGCTTAGATTGCATTTCTTGTGAAATAGCCAATCAAGCATGAAAAGTGAAAATGTGAAACTGACCTCAAATACGGAATATATACATATATTCATGTTTCCCACAAGTTGGGGAACCAGAAAAAACACGTCTTTACCGGATCCGACCTCTCCCTGAAAAGTTACCTCTCGGCTTAGATTGCATTTCTTGGAAAATAGCGAATCAAGCATGAAAAGTGAAAATGTGAAACTGACCTCAAATACGAAATATATACATATATTCAGGTTGCCCAACGGTTGGGGAAACCGAAAAAACATGTTTTTGCCGGATCTGACCTCTCCCTCAAATGTTAGGCCTTGGCGTAGATTTCATTTGTTGGAAAATAGCCAATTAAGCTTGAATAGTGAAAATGTGAAACTGACCTCAAATTAAAAATGTATACATATACTCAGGTTGCCCACAGGTTGGGGAACCCGAAAAAACATGACTTTGCCGGATCTGACCTCTCCCTCAAACGTTTCGCCTTGGCTTAGATTGCATTAGTTGGGAAATAGCAAACTAAGCATGAAAAGTGAAAATGTGAAACTGACCTCAAATTTGAAAAGTATACATATATTCAGGTTCCCCACAGATTGAGGAAACTGAAAAAATAGTCGTTTTTCGGATCTGACCTCTCCCTGGAAACTTACGGCTCGGCCTTGATTTCATTTGTTGGAAAATAGCCAATTAAGCTTGAATAGTGAAAATGTGAAACTGACCTCAAATTCGAAATGTATACCTATATTCAGGTTGCCCATAGGTTGGGGAACCCGAAAAAACACGTCTTTGCCGGATCTGACCTCTCCCTCAAACGTTTCGTCTTGGCTTAGATTGCATTAGTTGGGAAATAGCAAACTAAGGATGAAAAGTGAAAATGTGAAACTGACATCCAATTAGAAATGTATACATATACTCAGGTTGCCCACAGGTGAGGGAACCTGAAAAATCATGTGTTTTCTGGATCCGACATTTCCCTGAAAAGTTAGGCCTCGGCCTAGATTTCATTTGTTGGAAAATAGCCAATTAAGCTTGAATAGTGAAAATGTGAAACTGACCTCAAATTCGAAATGTATACATATACTCAGGTTGCCCATAGGTTGGGGAACCCGAAAAAACACGTCTTTGCCGGATCTGACCTCTCCCTCAAACGTTTCGTCTTGGCTTAGATTGCATTAGTTGGGAAATAGCAAACTAAGGATGAAAAGTGAAAATGTGAAACTGACCTCAAATTGGAAATGTATACATATATCCAGGTTGCCCACAGGTGAGGGAACCTGAAAAATCATGTGTTTTCTGGATCCGACATTTCCCTGAAAAGTTAGGCCTCGGCCTAGATTTCATTTGTTGGAAAATAGCCAATTAAGCTTGAATTGTGAAAATGTGAAACTGACCTCAAATTCGAAATGTATACATATATTCAGGTTCCCCACAGATTGAGGAAACTGAAAAAATAGTTGTTTTCCGGAATTGACCTCTCCCTGAAAACTTACGCCTCGGCCTTGATTTCATTTGTTGGAAAATAGCCAATTAAGCATGAAAAGTGAAAATGTGAAACTGACCTCAAATACGAAATGTATACATATACTCAGGTTGCCCACAGGTTGGGGAACCAGAAAAAACACGTCTTTACCGGATCCGACCTCTCCCTCAAACGTTTCGCCTTGGCTTAGATTGCATGTTGGGAAATAGCAAACTAAGCATGAGAACTGAAAATGTGAAACTGACCTCAAATTTGAAATGTATACATATATTCAGGTTCCCCACAGGTCAGGGAACCTGAAAAATAATGCGTTTTCTGGATCTGACATTTCCCTGAAAAGTTAGGCCTCGGCGTAGATTTCATTTGTTGGAAAATAGCCAATTAAGCTTGAATAGTGAAAATGTAAAACTGACATCCAATTCGAAAAGTATACATATATTGAGGTTCCCCAGATGTAGGGGAACCTGAAAAAACATTTGTTTTCTGAATCCGACCTCTCCCTCATGTTAGGCCTCGGCCTAGAGTGCTTTTGCTGGAAAATAGCCAATTAAGCATGAAAAGTGAAAATGTGAAACTGACCTCAAATTCGAAATGTATACATATATTCAGCTTCCCCACAGATTGAGGAAACTGTAAAAATAGTTGTTTTCCGGATCTGACCTCTCACTGAAAACGTACGCCTCGGCCTTGATTTCATTTGTTGGAATATAGCCAATTAAGCATGAAAAGTGAAAATGTGAAACTGACCTCAAATTCGAAATGTATACATATATTCAGGTTTCCCACAGGTCAGGGAACCTGAAAAATCATGTGTTTTCCGGATCTGACCTCTCCCTCATAAGTTAGGCCTCGGCCTAGAGTGCTTTTGCTGGAAAATAGCCAATTAAGCACGAAAAGTAAAAATGTGAAAGAGACCTCAAATTGGAAATGTATACATATATTCAGGTTTCCCACAGGTCAGGGAACCTGAAAAATCATGTGTTTTCTGGATCCGACCTCTCCCTGAAAAGTTAGGCCTCGGCCTACATTTCATTTGTTGGAAAATAGCCAATTAAGCTTGAATAGTGAAAATGTGAAACTGACATCCAATTCGAAATGTATACATATACTCAGGTTGCCCACAGGTGAGGGAACCTGAAAAATCATGTGTTTTCTGGATCCGACATTTCCCTGAAAAGTTAGGCCTCGGCCTAGATTTCATTTGTTGGAAAATAGCCAGTTAAACTTGAATAGTGAAAATGTGAACCTGACCTCAAATTCGAAATGTATACATATATTCAGGTTCCCCACAGATTGAGGAAACTGAAAAAATAATTGTTTTCCGGAATTGACCTCTCCCTGAAAACTTACGCTTCGGCCTTGATTTCATTTGTTGGAAAATATAGATTCAGGTTGCCCAAAGGTTGGGGAACCCGAAAAAACATGTCTTTTCCGGATCTGACCTCTCCCTCATAAGTTAGGCCTCGGCCTAGAGTGCTTTTGCTGGAAAATAGCCAATTAAGCTTGAATAGTGAAAATGTGAAACTGACCTCAAATTCGAAATGTATACATATATTCAGGTTCCCCACAGGTCAGGGAACCTGAAAAATCATGTGTTTTCTGGATCCGACATTTCCCTGAAAACATAGGCCTCGGCCTAGATTTCATTTGTTGGAAAATTGCCAATTAAGCTTGAATAGTGAAAATGTGAAACTGACCTCAAATTCGAAATGTATACATATACTCAGGTTGCCCACAGGTTGGGGAACCCGAAAAAACATGTCTTTGCCGGATCTGACCTCTCCCTCAAACGTTTCGCCTTGGCTTAGATTGCATGTTGGGAAATAGCAAACTAAGCATGAAAACTGAAAATGTGAAACTGACCTCAAATTTGAAATGTATACATATATTCAGGTTCCCCACAGGTCAGGGAACCTGAAAAATAATGCGTTTTCTGGATCTGACATTTCCCTGAAAAGTTAGGCCTCGGCGTAGATTTCATTTGTTGGAAAATAGCCAATTAAGCTTGAATAGTGAAAATGTAAAACTGACATCCAATTCGAAAAGTATACATATATTGAGGTTCCCCAGATGTAGGGGAACCTGAAAAAACATTTGTTTTCTGAATCCGACCTCTCCCTCATGTTAGGCCTCGGCCTAGAGTGCTTTTGCTGGAAAATAGCCAATTAAGCATGAAAAGTGAAAATGTGAAACTGACCTCAAATTCGAAATGTATACATATATTCAGGTTCCCCACAGGTCAGGGAACCTGAAAAATCATGTGTTTTCTGGATCCGACATTTCCCTGAAAACATAGGCCTCGGCCTAGATATCATTTGTTGGAAAATTGCCAATTAAGCTTGAATAGTGAAAATGTGAAACTGACCTCAAATTCGAAATGTATACATATACTCAGGTTGCCCACAGGTTGGGGAACCCGAAAAAACATGTCTTTGCCGGATCTGACCTCTCCCTCAAACGTTTCGCCTTGGCTTAGATTGCATGTTGGGAAATAGCAAACTAAGCATGAGAACTGAAAATGTGAAACTGACCTCAAATTTGAAATGTATACATATATTCAGGTTCCCCACAGGTCAGGGAACCTGAAAAATAATGCGTTTTCTGAATCTGACATTTCCCTGAAAAGTTAGGCCTCGGCGTAGATTTCATTTGTTGGAAAATAGCCAATTAAGCTTGAATAGTGAAAATGTAAAACTGACATCCAATTCGAAAAGTATACATATATTGAGGTTCCCCAGATGTAGGGGAACCTGAAAAAACATTTGTTTTCTGAATCCGACCTCTCCCTCATGTTAGGCCTCGGCCTAGAGTGCTTTTGCTGGAAAATAGCCAATTAAGCATGAAAAGTGAAAATGTGAAACTGACCTCAAATTCGAAATGTATACATATATTCAGCTTCCCCACAGATTGAGGAAACTGTAAAAATAGTTGTTTTCCGGATCTGACCTCTCACTGAAAACGTACGCCTCGGCCTTGATTTCATTTGTTGGAATATAGCCAATTAAGCATGAAAAGTGAAAATGTGAAACTGACCTCAAATTCGAAATGTATACATATATTCAGGTTTCCCACAGGTCAGGGAACCTGAAAAATCATGTGTTTTCCGGATCTGACCTCTCCCTCATAAGTTAGGCCTCGGCCTAGAGTGCTTTTGCTGGAAAATAGCCAATTAAGCACGAAAAGTAAAAATGTGAAAGAGACCTCAAATTGGAAATGTATACATATATTCAGGTTTCCCACAGGTCAGGGAACCTGAAAAATCATGTGTTTTCTGGATCCGACCTCTCCCTGAAAAGTTAGGCCTCGGCCTACATTTCATTTGTTGGAAAATAGCCAATTAAGCTTGAATAGTGAAAATGTGAAACTGACATCCAATTCGAAATGTATACATATACTCAGGTTGCCCACAGGTGAGGGAACCTGAAAAATCATGTGTTTTCTGGATCCGACATTTCCCTGAAAAGTTAGGCCTCGGCCTAGATTTCATTTGTTGGAAAATAGCCAATTAAGCTTGAATAGTGAAAATGTGAAACTGACCTCAAATTCGAAATGTATACATATATTCAGGTTCCCCACAGATTGAGGAAACTGAAAAAATAATTGTTTTCCGGAATTGACCTCTCCCTGAAAACTTACGCTTCGGCCTTGATTTCATTTGTTGGAAAATATAGATTCAGGTTGCCCAAAGGTTGGGGAACCCGAAAAAACATGTCTTTTCCGGATCTGACCTCTCCCTCATAAGTTAGGCCTCGGCCTAGAGTGCTTTTGCTGGAAAATAGCCAATTAAGCTTGAATAGTGAAAATGTGAAACTGACCTCAAATTCGAAATGTATACATATATTCAGGTTCCCCACAGGTCAGGGAACCTGAAAAATCATGTGTTTTCTGGATCCGACATTTCCCTGAAAACATAGGCCTCGGCCTAGATTTCATTTGTTGGAAAATTGCCAATTAAGCTTGAATAGTGAAAATGTGAAACTGACCTCAAATTCGAAATGTATACATATACTCAGGTTGCCCACAGGTTGGGGAACCCGAAAAAACATGTCTTTGCCGGATCTGACCTCTCCCTCAAACGTTTCGCCTTGGCTTAGATTGCATGTTGGGAAATAGCAAACTAAGCATGAAAACTGAAAATGTGAAACTGACCTCAAATTTGAAATGTATACATATATTCAGGTTCCCCACAGGTCAGGGAACCTGAAAAATAATGCGTTTTCTGGATCTGACATTTCCCTGAAAAGTTAGGCCTCGGCGTAGATTTCATTTGTTGGAAAATAGCCAATTAAGCTTGAATAGTGAAAATGTAAAACTGACATCCAATTCGAAAAGTATACATATATTGAGGTTCCCCAGATGTAGGGGAACCTGAAAAAACATTTGTTTTCTGAATCCGACCTCTCCCTCATGTTAGGCCTCGGCCTAGAGTGCTTTTGCTGGAAAATAGCCAATTAAGCATGAAAAGTGAAAATGTGAAACTGACCTCAAATTCGAAATGTATACATATATTCAGGTTCCCCACAGGTCAGGGAACCTGAAAAATCATGTGTTTTCTGGATCCGACATTTCCCTGAAAACATAGGCCTCGGCCTAGATATCATTTGTTGGAAAATTGCCAATTAAGCTTGAATAGTGAAAATGTGAAACTGACCTCAAATTCGAAATGTATACATATACTCAGGTTGCCCACAGGTTGGGGAACCCGAAAAAACATGTCTTTGCCGGATCTGACCTCTCCCTCAAACGTTTCGCCTTGGCTTAGATTGCATGTTGGGAAATAGCAAACTAAGCATGAGAACTGAAAATGTGAAACTGACCTCAAATTTGAAATGTATACATATATTCAGGTTCCCCACAGGTCAGGGAACCTGAAAAATAATGCGTTTTCTGAATCTGACATTTCCCTGAAAAGTTAGGCCTCGGCGTAGATTTCATTTGTTGGAAAATAGCCAATTAAGCTTGAATAGTGAAAATGTAAAACTGACATCCAATTCGAAAAGTATACATATATTGAGGTTCCCCAGATGTAGGGGAACCTGAAAAAACATTTGTTTTCTGAATCCGACCTCTCCCTCATGTTAGGCCTCGGCCTAGAGTGCTTTTGCTGGAAAATAGCCAATTAAGCATGAAAAGTGAAAATGTGAAACTGACCTCAAATTCGAAATGTATACATATATTCAGCTTCCCCACAGATTGAGGAAACTGTAAAAATAGTTGTTTTCCGGATCTGACCTCTCACTGAAAACGTACGCCTCGGCCTTGATTTCATTTGTTGGAAAATAGCCAATTAAGCATGAAAAGTGAAAATGTGAAACTGACCTCAAATTCGAAATGTATACATATATTCAGGTTTCCCACAGGTCAGGGAACCTGAAAAATCATGTGTTTTCCGGATCTGACCTCTCCCTCATAAGTTAGGCCTCGGCCTAGAGTGCTTTTGCTGGAAAATAGCCAATTAAGCACGAAAAGTAAAAATGTGAAAGAGACCTCAAATTGGAAATGTATACATATATTCAGGTTTCCCACAGGTCAGGGAACCTGAAAAATCATGTGTTTTCTGGATCCGACCTCTCCCTGAAAAGTTAGGCCTCGGCCTACATTTCATTTGTTGGAAAATAGCCAATTAAGCTTGAATAGTGAAAATGTGAAACTGACATCCAATTCGAAATGTATACATATACTCAGGTTGCCCACAGGTGAGGGAACCTGAAAAATCATGTGTTTTCTGGATCCGACATTTCCCTGAAAAGTTAGGCCTCGGCCTAGATTTCATTTGTTGGAAAATAGCCAATTAAGCTTGAATTGTGAAAATGTGAAACTGACCTCAAATTCGAAATGTATACATATATTCAGGTTCCCCACAGATTGAGGAAACTGAAAAAATAGTTGTTTTCCGGAATTGACCTCTCCCTGAAAACTTACGCCTCGGCCTTGATTTCATTTGTTGGAAAATAGCCAATTAAGCATGAAAAGTGAAAATGTGAAACTGACCTCAAATACGAAATGTATACATATACTCAGGTTGCCCACAGGTTGGGGAACCAGAAAAAACACGTCTTTACCGGATCCGACCTCTCCCTCAAACGTTTCGCCTTGGCTTAGATTGCATGTTGGGAAATAGCAAACTAAGCATGAGAACTGAAAATGTGAAACTGACCTCAAATTTGAAATGTATACATATATTCAGGTTCCCCACAGGTCAGGGAACCTGAAAAATAATGCGTTTTCTGGATCTGACATTTCCCTGAAAAGTTAGGCCTCGGCGTAGATTTCATTTGTTGGAAAATAGCCAATTAAGCTTGAATAGTGAAAATGTAAAACTGACATCCAATTCGAAAAGTATACATATATTGAGGTTCCCCAGATGTAGGGGAACCTGAAAAAACATTTGTTTTCTGAATCCGACCTCTCCCTCATGTTAGGCCTCGGCCTAGAGTGCTTTTGCTGGAAAATAGCCAATTAAGCATGAAAAGTGAAAATGTGAAACTGACCTCAAATTCGAAATGTATACATATATTCAGCTTCCCCACAGATTGAGGAAACTGTAAAAATAGTTGTTTTCCGGATCTGACCTCTCACTGAAAACGTACGCCTCGGCCTTGATTTCATTTGTTGGAATATAGCCAATTAAGCATGAAAAGTGAAAATGTGAAACTGACCTCAAATTCGAAATGTATACATATATTCAGGTTTCCCACAGGTCAGGGAACCTGAAAAATCATGTGTTTTCCGGATCTGACCTCTCCCTCATAAGTTAGGCCTCGGCCTAGAGTGCTTTTGCTGGAAAATAGCCAATTAAGCACGAAAAGTAAAAATGTGAAAGAGACCTCAAATTGGAAATGTATACATATATTCAGGTTTCCCACAGGTCAGGGAACCTGAAAAATCATGTGTTTTCTGGATCCGACCTCTCCCTGAAAAGTTAGGCCTCGGCCTAGATTTCATTTGTTGGAAAATAGCCAATTAAGCTTGAATAGTGAAAATGTGAAACTGACATCCAATTCGAAATGTATACATATACTCAGGTTGCCCACAGGTGAGGGAACCTGAAAAATCATGTGTTTTCTGGATCCGACATTTCCCTGAAAAGTTAGGCCTCGGCCTAGATTTCATTTGTTGGAAAATAGCCAGTTAAACTTGAATAGTGAAAATGTGAACCTGACCTCAAATTCGAAATGTATACATATATTCAGGTTCCCCACAGATTGAGGAAACTGAAAAAATAATTGTTTTCCGGAATTGACCTCTCCCTGAAAACTTACGCTTCGGCCTTGATTTCATTTGTTGGAAAATATAGATTCAGGTTGCCCAAAGGTTGGGGAACCCGAAAAAACATGTCTTTTCCGGATCTGACCTCTCCCTCATAAGTTAGGCCTCGGCCTAGAGTGCTTTTGCTGGAAAATAGCCAATTAAGCTTGAATAGTGAAAATGTGAAACTGACCTCAAATTCGAAATGTATACATATATTCAGGTTCCCCACAGGTCAGGGAACCTGAAAAATCATGTGTTTTCTGGATCCGACATTTCCCTGAAAAGATAGGCCTCGGCCTAGATTTCATTTGTTGGAAAATTGCCAATTAAGCTTGAATAGTGAAAATGTGAAACTGACCTCAAATTCGAAATGTATACATATACTCAGGTTGCCCACAGGTTGGGGAACCCGAAAAAACATGTCTTTGCCGGATCTGACCTCTCCCTCAAACGTTTCGCCTTGGCTTAGATTGCATGTTGGGAAATAGCAAACTAAGCATGAAAACTGAAAATGTGAAACTGACCTCAAATTTGAAATGTATACATATATTCAGGTTCCCCACAGGTCAGGGAACCTGAAAAATAATGCGTTTTCTGGATCTGACATTTCCCTGAAAAGTTAGGCCTCGGCGTAGATTTCATTTGTTGGAAAATAGCCAATTAAGCTTGAATAGTGAAAATGTAAAACTGACATCCAATTCGAAAAGTATACATATATTGAGGTTCCCCAGATGTAGGGGAACCTGAAAAAACATTTGTTTTCTGAATCCGACCTCTCCCTCATGTTAGGCCTCGGCCTAGAGTGCTTTTGCTGGAAAATAGCCAATTAAGCATGAAAAGTGAAAATGTGAAACTGACCTCAAATTCGAAATGTATACATATATTCAGGTTCCCCACAGGTCAGGGAACCTGAAAAATCATGTGTTTTCTGGATCCGACATTTCCCTGAAAACATAGGCCTCGGCCTAGATATCATTTGTTGGAAAATTGCCAATTAAGCTTGAATAGTGAAAATGTGAAACTGACCTCAAATTCGAAATGTATACATATACTCAGGTTGCCCACAGGTTGGGGAACCCGAAAAAACATGTCTTTGCCGGATCTGACCTCTCCCTCAAACGTTTCGCCTTGGCTTAGATTGCATGTTGGGAAATAGCAAACTAAGCATGAAAACTGAAAATGTGAAACTGACCTCAAATTTGAAATGTATACATATATTCAGGTTCCCCACAGGTCAGGGAACCTGAAAAATAATGCATTTTCTGAATCTGACATTTCCCTGAAAAGTTAGGCCTCGGCGTAGATTTCATTTGTTGGAAAATAGCCAATTAAGCTTGAATAGTGAAAATGTAAAACTGACATCCAATTCGAAAAGTATACATATATTGAGGTTCCCCAGATGTAGGGGAACCTGAAAAAACATTTGTTTTCTGAATCCGACCTCTCCCTCATGTTAGGCCTCGGCCTAGAGTGCTTTTGCTGGAAAATAGCCAATTAAGCATGAAAAGTGAAAATGTGAAACTGACCTCAAATTCGAAATGTATACATATATTCAGCTTCCCCACAGATTGAGGAAACTGTAAAAATAGTTGTTTTCCGGATCTGACCTCTCACTGAAAACGTACGCCTCGGCCTTGATTTCATTTGTTGGAATATAGCCAATTAAGCATGAAAAGTGAAAATGTGAAACTGACCTCAAATTCGAAATGTATACATATATTCAGGTTTCCCACAGGTCAGGGAACCTGAAAAATCATGTGTTTTCCGGATCTGACCTCTCCCTCATAAGTTAGGCCTCGGCCTAGAGTGCTTTTGCTGGAAAATAGCCAATTAAGCACGAAAAGTAAAAATGTGAAAGTGACCTCAAATTGGAAATGTATACATATATTCAGGTTTCCCACAGGTCAGGGAACCTGAAAAATCATGTGTTTTCTGGATCCGACCTCTCCCTGAAAAGTTAGGCCTCGGCCTACATTTCATTTGTTGGAAAATAGCCAATTAAGCTTGAATAGTGAAAATGTGAAACTGACATCCAATTCGAAATGTATACATATACTCAGGTTGCCCACAGGTGAGGGAACCTGAAAAATCATGTGTTTTCTGGATCCGACATTTCCCTGAAAAGTTAGGCCTCGGCCTAGATTTCATTTGTTGGAAAATAGCCAATTAAGCTTGAATAGTGAAAATGTGAAACTGACCTCAAATTCGAAATGTATACATATATTCAGGTTCCCCACAGATTGAGGAAACTGAAAAAATAATTGTTTTCCGGAATTGACCTCTCCCTGAAAACTTACGCTTCGGCCTTGATTTCATTTGTTGGAAAATATAGATTCAGGTTGCCCAAAGGTTGGGGAACCCGAAAAAACATGTCTTTTCCGGATCTGACCTCTCCCTCATAAGTTAGGCCTCGGCCTAGAGTGCTTTTGCTGGAAAATAGCCAATTAAGCTTGAATAGTGAAAATGTGAAACTGACCTCAAATTCGAAATGTATACATATATTCAGGTTTCCCACAGGTCAGGGAACCTGAAAAATCATGTGTTTTCTGGATCCGACCTCTCCCTGAAAAGTTAGGCCTCGGCCTACATTTCATTTGTTGGAAAATAGCCAATTAAGCTTGAATAGTGAAAATGTGAAACTGACATCCAATTCGAAATGTATACATATACTCAGGTTGCCCACAGGTGAGGGAACCTGAAAAATCATGTGTTTTCTGGATCCGACATTTCCCTGAAAAGTTAGGCCTCGGCCTAGATTTCATTTGTTGGAAAATAGCCAGTTAAACTTGAATAGTGAAAATGTGAACCTGACCTCAAATTCGAAATGTATACATATATTCAGGTTCCCCACAGATTGAGGAAACTGAAAAAATAATTGTTTTCCGGAATTGACCTCTCCCTGAAAACTTACGCTTCGGCCTTGATTTCATTTGTTGGAAAATATAGATTCAGGTTGCCCAAAGGTTGGGGAACCCGAAAAAACATGTCTTTTCCGGATCTGACCTCTCCCTCATAAGTTAGGCCTCGGCCTAGAGTGCTTTTGCTGGAAAATAGCCAATTAAGCTTGAATAGTGAAAATGTGAAACTGACCTCAAATTCGAAATGTATACATATATTCAGGTTCCCCACAGGTCAGGGAACCTGAAAAATCATGTGTTTTCTGGATCCGACATTTCCCTGAAAACATAGGCCTCGGCCTAGATTTCATTTGTTGGAAAATTGCCAATTAAGCTTGAATAGTGAAAATGTGAAACTGACCTCAAATTCGAAATGTATACATATACTCAGGTTGCCCACAGGTTGGGGAACCCGAAAAAACATGTCTTTGCCGGATCTGACCTCTCCCTCAAACGTTTCGCCTTGGCTTAGATTGCATTAGTTGGGAAATAGCAAACTAAGCATGAAAACTGAAAATGTGAAACTGACCTCAAATTTGAAATGTATACATATATTCAGGTTCCCCACAGGTCAGGGAACCTGAAAAATAATGCGTTTTCTGGATCTGACATTTCCCTGAAAAGTTAGGCCTCGGCGTAGATTTCATTTGTTGGAAAATAGCCAATTAAGCTTGAATAGTGAAAATGTAAAACTGACATCCAATTCGAAAAGTATACATATATTGAGGTTCCCCAGATGTAGGGGAACCTGAAAAAACATTTGTTTTCTGAATCCGACCTCTCCCTCATGTTAGGCCTCGGCCTAGAGTGCTTTTGCTGGAAAATAGCCAATTAAGCATGAAAAGTGAAAATGTGAAACTGACCTCAAATTCGAAATGTATACATATATTCAGCTTCCCCACAGATTGAGGAAACTGTAAAAATAGTTGTTTTCCGGATCTGACCTCTCACTGAAAACGTACGCCTCGGCCTTGATTTCATTTGTTGGAATATAGCCAATTAAGCATGAAAAGTGAAAATGTGAAACTGACCTCAAATTCGAAATGTATACATATATTCAGGTTTCCCACAGGTCAGGGAACCTGAAAAATCATGTGTTTTCTGGATCCGACCTCTCCCTGAAAAGTTAGGCCTCGGCCTACATTTCATTTGTTGGAAAATAGCCAATTAAGCTTGAATAGTGAAAATGTGAAACTGACATCCAATTCAAAATGTATACATATACTCAGGTTGCCCACAGGTGAGGGAACCTGAAAAATCATGTGTTTTCTGGATCCGACATTTCCCTGAAAAGTTAGGCCTCGGCCTAGATTTCATTTGTTGGAAAATAGCCAGTTAAACTTGAATAGTGAAAATGTGAACCTGACCTCAAATTCGAAATGTATACATATATTCAGGTTCCCCACAGATTGAGGAAACTGAAAAAATAATTGTTTTCCGGAATTGACCTCTCCCTGAAAACTTACGCTTCGGCCTTGATTTCATTTGTTGGAAAATATAGATTCAGATTATGAAAAGTGAAAATGTGAAACTGACCTCAAATTCGAAATGTATACATATACTCAGGTTGCCCACAGGTTGGGGAACCAGAAAAAACACGTCTTTACCGGATCCGACCTCTCCCTCAAACGTTTCGCCTCGGCTTAGATTGCATTAGTTTTGAAATAGCAAACTAAGCATAAAAAGTGAAAATGTGAAACTGACCTCAAATACGAAATGTATACCTATATTCAGGTTGCCCAAAGGTTGGGGAACCCGAAAAAACATGTCTTTTCCAGATCTGACCTCTCCCTGAAAAGTTACCTCTCGGCTTAGATTACATTTCTTGTGAAATAGCCAATTAAGCATGAAAAGTGAAAATGTGAAACTGACCTCAAATACGAAATGTATACATATACTCAGGTTGCCCATAGGTTGGGGAACCCGAAAAAACACGTCTTTGCCGGATCTGACCTCTCCCTCAAACGTTTCGTCTTGGCTTAGATTGCATTAGTTGGGAAATAGCAAACTAAGGATGAAAAGTGAAAATGTGAAACTGACCTCAAATTGGAACTGTATACATATATTCAGGTTTCCCACAGGTGAGGGAACCTGAAAAATCATGTGTTTTCTGGATCCGACATTTCCCTGAAAAGTTAGGCCTCGGCCTAGATTTCATTTGTTGGAAAATAGCCAATTAAGCTTGAATTGTGAAAATGTGAAACTGACCTCAAATTCGAAATGTATACATATATTCAGGTTCCCCACAGATTGAGGAAACTGAAAAAATAGTTGTTTTCCGGAATTAACCTCTCCCTGAAAACTTACGCCTCGGCCTTGATTTCATTTGTTGGAAAATAGCCAATTAAGCATGAAAAGTGAAAATGTGAAACTGACCTCAAATACGAAATGTATACATATATTCATGTTTCCCACAACTTGGGGAACCAGAAAAAACACGTCTTTACCGGATCCGACCTCAAACGTTTCGCCTCGGCTTAGATTGCATTAGTTTTGAAATAGCAAACTAAGCATGAAAAGTGAAAATGTGAAACTGACCTCAAATACGAAATGTATACATATATTCAGGTTCCCCACAGATTGAGGAAACTGAAAAAATAGTCGTTTTCCGGATCTGACCTCTCCCTGGAAACTTACGGCTCGGCCTTGATTTCATTTGTTGGAAAATAGCCAATTAAGCATGAATAGTGAAAATGTGAAACTGACATCCAATTCGAAAAGTATACATATATTGAGGTTCCCAGATGTAGGGGAACCTGAAAAAAATTTTGTTTTCTGAATCTGACCCTCATGTTAGGCCTCGGCCTAGAGTGCTTTTGCTGAAAAATAGCCAATTAAGCATGAAAAGTGAAAATGTGAAACTGACCTCAAATTCGAAATGTATACATATATTCAGGTTCCCCACAGATTGAGGAAACTGAAAAAATAGTTGTTTTCCGGATCTGACCTCTCCCTGGAAACTTACGGCTCGGCCTTGATTTCATTTGTTGGAAAATAGCCAATTAAGCATGAATAGTGAAAATGTAAAACTGACATCCAATTCGAAAAGTATACATATATTGAGGTTCCCCAGATGTAGGGGAACCTGAAAAAACATTTGTTTTCTGAATCCGACCTCTCCCTCATGTTAGGCCTCGGCCTAGAGTGCTTTTGCTGGAAAATAGCCAATTAAGCATGAAAAGTGAAAATGTGAAACTGACCTCAAATTCGAAATGTATACATATATTCAGCTTCCCCACAGATTGAGGAAACTGTAAAAATAGTTGTTTTCCGGATCTGACCTCTCACTGAAAACGTACGCCTCGGCCTTGATTTCATTTGTTGGAATATAGCCAATTAAGCATGAAAAGTGAAAATGTGAAACTGACCTCAAATTCGAAATGTATACATATATTCAGGTTTCCCACAGGTCAGGGAACCTGAAAAATCATGTGTTTTCCGGATCTGACCTCTCCCTCATAAGTTAGGCCTCGGCCTAGAGTGCTTTTGCTGGAAAATAGCCAATTAAGCACGAAAAGTAAAAATGTGAAAGAGACCTCAAATTGGAAATGTATACATATATTCAGGTTTCCCACAGGTCAGGGAACCTGAAAAATCATGTGTTTTCTGGATCCGACCTCTCCCTGAAAAGTTAGGCCTCGGCCTACATTTCATTTGTTGGAAAATAGCCAATTAAGCTTGAATAGTGAAAATGTGAAACTGACATCCAATTCGAAATGTATACATATACTCAGGTTGCCCACAGGTGAGGGAACCTGAAAAATCATGTGTTTTCTGGATCCGACATTTCCCTGAAAAGTTAGGCCTCGGCCTAGATTTCATTTGTTGGAAAATAGCCAGTTAAACTTGAATAGTGAAAATGTGAACCTGACCTCAAATTCGAAATGTATACATATATTCAGGTTCCCCACAGATTGAGGAAACTGAAAAAATAATTGTTTTCCGGAATTGACCTCTCCCTGAAAACTTACGCTTCGGCCTTGATTTCATTTGTTGGAAAATATAGATTCAGGTTGCCCAAAGGTTGGGGAACCCGAAAAAACATGTCTTTTCCGGATCTGACCTCTCCCTCATAAGTTAGGCCTCGGCCTAGAGTGCTTTTGCTGGAAAATAGCCAATTAAGCTTGAATAGTGAAAATGTGAAACTGACCTCAAATTCGAAATGTATACATATATTCAGGTTCCCCACAGGTCAGGGAACCTGAAAAATCATGTGTTTTCTGGATCCGACATTTCCCTGAAAACATAGGCCTCGGCCTAGATATCATTTGTTGGAAAATTGCCAATTAAGCTTGAATAGTGAAAATGTGAAACTGACCTCAAATTCGAAATGTATACATATACTCAGGTTGCCCACAGGTTGGGGAACCCGAAAAAACATGTCTTTGCCGGATCTGACCTCTCCCTCAAACGTTTCGCCTTGGCTTAGATTGCATGTTGGGAAATAGCAAACTAAGCATGAGAACTGAAAATGTGAAACTGACCTCAAATTTGAAATGTATACATATATTCAGGTTCCCCACAGGTCAGGGAACCTGAAAAATAATGCATTTTCTGAATCTGACATTTCCCTGAAAAGTTAGGCCTCGGCGTAGATTTCATTTGTTGGAAAATAGCCAATTAAGCTTGAATAGTGAAAATGTAAAACTGACATCCAATTCGAAAAGTATACATATATTGAGGTTCCCCAGATGTAGGGGAACCTGAAAAAACATTTGTTTTCTGAATCCGACCTCTCCCTCATGTTAGGCCTCGGCCTAGAGTGCTTTTGCTGGAAAATAGCCAATTAAGCATGAAAAGTGAAAATGTGAAACTGACCTCAAATTCGAAATGTATACATATATTCAGCTTCCCCACAGATTGAGGAAACTGTAAAAATAGTTGTTTTCCGGATCTGACCTCTCACTGAAAACGTACGCCTCGGCCTTGATTTCATTTGTTGGAATATAGCCAATTAAGCATGAAAAGTGAAAATGTGAAACTGACCTCAAATTCGAAATGTATACATATATTCAGGTTTCCCACAGGTCAGGGAACCTGAAAAATCATGTGTTTTCCGGATCTGACCTCTCCCTCATAAGTTAGGCCTCGGCCTAGAGTGCTTTTGCTGGAAAATAGCCAATTAAGCACGAAAAGTAAAAATGTGAAAGAGACCTCAAATTGGAAATGTATACATATATTCAGGTTTCCCACAGGTCAGGGAACCTGAAAAATCATGTGTTTTCTGGATCCGACCTCTCCCTGAAAAGTTAGGCCTCGGCCTACATTTCATTTGTTGGAAAATAGCCAATTAAGCTTGAATAGTGAAAATGTGAAACTGACATCCAATTCGAAATGTATACATATACTCAGGTTGCCCACAGGTGAGGGAACCTGAAAAATCATGTGTTTTCTGGATCCGACATTTCCCTGAAAAGTTAGGCCTCGGCCTAGATTTCATTTGTTGGAAAATAGCCAGTTAAACTTGAATAGTGAAAATGTGAACCTGACCTCAAATTCGAAATGTATACATATATTCAGGTTCCCCACAGATTGAGGAAACTGAAAAAATAATTGTTTTCCGGAATTGACCTCTCCCTGAAAACTTACGCTTCGGCCTTGATTTCATTTGTTGGAAAATATAGATTCAGGTTGCCCAAAGGTTGGGGAACCCGAAAAAACATGTCTTTTCCGGATCTGACCTCTCCCTCATAAGTTAGGCCTCGGCCTAGAGTGCTTTTGCTGGAAAATAGCCAATTAAGCTTGAATAGTGAAAATGTGAAACTGACCTCAAATTCGAAATGTATACATATATTCAGGTTTCCCACAGGTCAGGGAACCTGAAAAATCATGTGTTTTCTGGATCCGACCTCTCCCTGAAAAGTTAGGCCTCGGCCTACATTTCATTTGTTGGAAAATAGCCAATTAAGCTTGAATAGTGAAAATGTGAAACTGACATCCAATTCGAAATGTATACATATACTCAGGTTGCCCACAGGTGAGGGAACCTGAAAAATCATGTGTTTTCTGGATCCGACATTTCCCTGAAAAGTTAGGCCTCGGCCTAGATTTCATTTGTTGGAAAATAGCCAGTTAAACTTGAATAGTGAAAATGTGAACCTGACCTCAAATTCGAAATGTATACATATATTCAGGTTCCCCACAGATTGAGGAAACTGAAAAAATAATTGTTTTCCGGAATTGACCTCTCCCTGAAAACTTACGCTTCGGCCTTGATTTCATTTGTTGGAAAATATAGATTCAGGTTGCCCAAAGGTTGGGGAACCCGAAAAAACATGTCTTTTCCGGATCTGACCTCTCCCTCATAAGTTAGGCCTCGGCCTAGAGTGCTTTTGCTGGAAAATAGCCAATTAAGCTTGAATAGTGAAAATGTGAAACTGACCTCAAATTCGAAATGTATACATATATTCAGGTTCCCCACAGGTCAGGGAACCTGAAAAATCATGTGTTTTCTGGATCCGACATTTCCCTGAAAACATAGGCCTCGGCCTAGATATCATTTGTTGGAAAATTGCCAATTAAGCTTGAATAGTGAAAATGTGAAACTGACCTCAAATTCGAAATGTATACATATACTCAGGTTGCCCACAGGTTGGGGAACCCGAAAAAACATGTCTTTGCCGGATCTGACCTCTCCCTCAAACGTTTCGCCTTGGCTTAGATTGCATGTTGGGAAATAGCAAACTAAGCATGAAAACTGAAAATGTGAAACTGACCTCAAATTTGAAATGTATACATATATTCAGGTTCCCCACAGGTCAGGGAACCTGAAAAATAATGCGTTTTCTGGATCTGACATTTCCCTGAAAAGTTAGGCCTCGGCGTAGATTTCATTTGTTGGAAAATAGCCAATTAAGCTTGAATAGTGAAAATGTAAAACTGACATCCAATTCGAAAAGTATACATATATTGAGGTTCCCCAGATGTAGGGGAACCTGAAAAAACATTTGTTTTCTGAATCCGACCTCTCCCTCATGTTAGGCCTCGGCCTAGAGTGCTTTTGCTGGAAAATAGCCAATTAAGCATGAAAAGTGAAAATGTGAAACTGACCTCAAATTCGAAATGTATACATATATTCAGCTTCCCCACAGATTGAGGAAACTGTAAAAATAGTTGTTTTCCGGATCTGACCTCTCACTGAAAACGTACGCCTCGGCCTTGATTTCATTTGTTGGAATATAGCCAATTAAGCATGAAAAGTGAAAATGTGAAACTGACCTCAAATTCGAAATGTATACATATATTCAGGTTTCCCACAGGTCAGGGAACCTGAAAAATCATGTGTTTTCTGGATCCGACCTCTCCCTGAAAAGTTAGGCCTCGGCCTACATTTCATTTGTTGGAAAATAGCCAATTAAGCTTGAATAGTGAAAATGTGAAACTGACATCCAATTCAAAATGTATACATATACTCAGGTTGCCCACAGGTGAGGGAACCTGAAAAATCATGTGTTTTCTGGATCCGACATTTCCCTGAAAAGTTAGGCCTCGGCCTAGATTTCATTTGTTGGAAAATAGCCAGTTAAACTTGAATAGTGAAAATGTGAACCTGACCTCAAATTCGAAATGTATACATATATTCAGGTTCCCCACAGATTGAGGAAACTGAAAAAATAATTGTTTTCCGGAATTGACCTCTCCCTGAAAACTTACGCTTCGGCCTTGATTTCATTTGTTGGAAAATATAGATTCAGATTATGAAAAGTGAAAATGTGAAACTGACCTCAAATTCGAAATGTATACATATACTCAGGTTGCCCACAGGTTGGGGAACCAGAAAAAACACGTCTTTACCGGATCCGACCTCTCCCTCAAACGTTTCGCCTCGGCTTAGATTGCATTAGTTTTGAAATAGCAAACAGCATAAAAAGTGAAAATGTGAAACTGACCTCAAATACGAAATGTATACCTATATTCAGGTTGCCCAAAGGTTGGGGAACCCGAAAAAACATGTCTTTTCCAGATCTGACCTCTCCCTGAAAAGTTACCTCTCGGCTTAGATTACATTTCTTGTGAAATAGCCAATTAAGCATGAAAAGTGAAAATGTGAAACTGACCTCAAATACGAAATGTATACATATACTCAGGTTGCCCATAGGTTGGGGAACCCGAAAAAACACGTCTTTGCCGGATCTGACCTCTCCCTCAAACGTTTCGTCTTGGCTTAGATTGCATTAGTTGGGAAATAGCAAACTAAGGATGAAAAGTGAAAATGTGAAACTGACCTCAAATTGGAACTGTATACATATATTCAGGTTTCCCACAGGTGAGGGAACCTGAAAAATCATGTGTTTTCTGGATCCGACATTTCCCTGAAAAGTTAGGCCTCGGCCTAGATTTCATTTGTTGGAAAATAGCCAATTAAGCTTGAATTGTGAAAATGTGAAACTGACCTCAAATTCGAAATGTATACATATATTCAGGTTCCCCACAGATTGAGGAAACTGAAAAAATAGTTGTTTTCCGGAATTAACCTCTCCCTGAAAACTTACGCCTCGGCCTTGATTTCATTTGTTGGAAAATAGCCAATTAAGCATGAAAAGTGAAAATGTGAAACTGACCTCAAATACGAAATGTATACATATATTCATGTTTCCCACAACTTGGGGAACCAGAAAAAACACGTCTTTACCGGATCCGACCTCAAACGTTTCGCCTCGGCTTAGATTGCATTAGTTTTGAAATAGCAAACTAAGCATGAAAAGTGAAAATGTGAAACTGACCTCAAATACGAAATGTATACATATATTCAGGTTCCCCACAGATTGAGGAAACTGAAAAAATAGTCGTTTTCCGGATCTGACCTCTCCCTGGAAACTTACGGCTCGGCCTTGATTTCATTTGTTGGAAAATAGCCAATTAAGCATGAATAGTGAAAATGTGAAACTGACATCCAATTCGAAAAGTATACATATATTGAGGTTCCCAGATGTAGGGGAACCTGAAAAAAATTTTGTTTTCTGAATCTGACCCTCATGTTAGGCCTCGGCCTAGAGTGCTTTTGCTGAAAAATAGCCAATTAAGCATGAAAAGTGAAAATGTGAAACTGACCTCAAATTCGAAATGTATACATATATTCAGGTTCCCCACAGATTGAGGAAACTGAAAAAATAGTTGTTTTCCGGATCTGACCTCTCCCTGGAAACTTACGGCTCGGCCTTGATTTCATTTGTTGGAAAATAGCCAATTAAGCATGAATAGTGAAAATGTGAAACTGACATCCAATTCGAAAAGTATACATATATTGAGGTTCCCAGATGTAGGGGAACCTGAAAAAAATTTTGTTTTCTGAATCTGACCCTCATGTTAGGCCTCGGCCTAGAGTGCTTTTGCTGAAAAATAGCCAATTAAGCATGAAAAGTGAAAATGTGAAACTGACCTCAAATTCGAAATGTATACATATATTCAGGTTCCCCACAGATTGAGGAAACTGAAAAAATAGTTGTTTTCCGGAATTGACCTCTCCCTCATAAGTTAGGCCTCGGCCTAGAGTGCTTTTGCTGGAAAATAGCAAATTAAGCACGAAAAGTAAAAATGTGAAAGTGACCTCAAATTGGAAATGTATACATATATTCAGGTTTCCCACAGGTCAGGGAACCTGAAAAATCATGTGTTTTCTGGATCCGACCTCTCCCTGAAAAGTTAGGCCTCGGCCTACATTTCATTTGTTGGAAAATAGCCAATTAAGCTTGAATAGTGAAAATGTGAAACTGACCTCAAATTCGAAATGTATACATATACTCAGGTTGCCCACAGGTTGGGGAACCCGAAAAAACATGACTTTGCCGGATCTGACCTCTCCCTCAAACGTTTCGCCTTGGCTTAGATTGCATTAGTTGGGAAATAGCAAACTAAGCATGAAAAGTGAAAATGTGAAACTGACCTCAAATTTGAAAAGTATACATATATTGAGGTTCCCAGATGTAGGGGAACCTGAAAAAAATTTTGTTTTCTGAATCTGACCCTCATGTTAGGCCTCGGCCTACAGTGCTTTTGCTGGAAAATAGCCAATTAAGCACTGACCTCAAATACGAAATATATACATATATTCATGTTTCCCACAAGTTGGGGAACCAGAAAAAACACGTCTTTACCGGATCCGACCTCTCCCTGAAAAGTTACCTCTCGGCTTAGATTGCATTTCTTGTGAAATAGCCAATCAAGCATGAAAAGTGAAAATGTGAAACTGACCTCAAATACGGAATATATACATATATTCATGTTTCCCACAAGTTGGGGAACCAGAAAAAACACGTCTTTACCGGATCCGACCTCTCCCTGAAAAGTTACCTCTCGGCTTAGATTGCATTTCTTGGAAAATAGCGAATCAAGCATGAAAAGTGAAAATGTGAAACTGACCTCAAATACGAAATATATACATATATTCAGGTTGCCCAACGGTTGGGGAAACCGAAAAAACATGTTTTTGCCGGATCTGACCTCTCCCTCAAACGTTTCGTCTTGGCTTAGATTGCATTAGTTGGGAAATAGCAAACTAAGGATGAAAAGTGAAAATGTGAAACTGACATCCAATTAGAAATGTATACATATACTCAGGTTGCCCACAGGTGAGGGAACCTGAAAAATCATGTGTTTTCTGGATCCGACATTTCCCTGAAAAGTTAGGCCTCGGCCTAGATTTCATTTGTTGGAAAATAGCCAATTAAGCTTGAATAGTGAAAATGTGAAACTGACCTCAAATTCGAAATGTATACATATACTCAGGTTGCCCATAGGTTGGGGAACCCGAAAAAACACGTCTTTGCCGGATCTGACCTCTCCCTCAAACGTTTCGTCTTGGCTTAGATTGCATTAGTTGGGAAATAGCAAACTAAGGATGAAAAGTGAAAATGTGAAACTGACCTCAAATTGGAAATGTATACATATATCCAGGTTGCCCACAGGTGAGGGAACCTGAAAAATCATGTGTTTTCTGGATCCGACATTTCCCTGAAAAGTTAGGCCTCGGCCTAGATTTCATTTGTTGGAAAATAGCCAATTAAGCTTGAATTGTGAAAATGTGAAACTGACCTCAAATTCGAAATGTATACATATATTCAGGTTCCCCACAGATTGAGGAAACTGAAAAAATAGTTGTTTTCCGGAATTGACCTCTCCCTGAAAACTTACGCCTCGGCCTTGATTTCATTTGTTGGAAAATAGCCAATTAAGCATGAAAAGTGAAAATGTGAAACTGACCTCAAATACGAAATGTATACATATACTCAGGTTGCCCACAGGTTGGGGAACCAGAAAAAACACGTCTTTACCGGATCCGACCTCTCCCTCAAACGTTTCGCCTTGGCTTAGATTGCATGTTGGGAAATAGCAAACTAAGCATGAGAACTGAAAATGTGAAACTGACCTCAAATTTGAAATGTATACATATATTCAGGTTCCCCACAGGTCAGGGAACCTGAAAAATAATGCGTTTTCTGAATCTGACATTTCCCTGAAAAGTTAGGCCTCGGCGTAGATTTCATTTGTTGGAAAATAGCCAATTAAGCTTGAATAGTGAAAATGTAAAACTGACATCCAATTCGAAAAGTATACATATATTGAGGTTCCCCAGATGTAGGGGAACCTGAAAAAAACATTTGTTTTCTGAATCCGACCTCTCCCTCATGTTAGGCCTCGGCCTAGAGTGCTTTTGCTGGAAAATAGCCAATTAAGCATGAAAAGTGAAAATGTGAAACTGACCTCAAATTCGAAATGTATACATATATTCAGCTTCCCCACAGATTGAGGAAACTGTAAAAATAGTTGTTTTCCGGATCTGACCTCTCACTGAAAACGTACGCCTCGGCCTTGATTTCATTTGTTGGAATATAGCCAATTAAGCATGAAAAGTGAAAATGTGAAACTGACCTCAAATTCGAAATGTATACATATATTCAGGTTTCCCACAGGTCAGGGAACCTGAAAAATCATGTGTTTTCCGGATCTGACCTCTCCCTCATAAGTTAGGCCTCGGCCTAGAGTGCTTTTGCTGGAAAATAGCCAATTAAGCACGAAAAGTAAAAATGTGAAAGAGACCTCAAATTGGAACTGTATACATATATTCAGGTTTCCCACAGGTCAGGGAACCTGAAAAATCATGTGTTTTCTGGATCCGACCTCTCCCTGAAAAGTTAGTCCTCGGCCTACATTTCATTTGTTGGAAAATAGCCAATTAAGCTTGAATAGTGAAAATGTGAAACTGACATCCAATTCGAAATGTATACATATACTCAGGTTGCCCACAGGTGAGGGAACCTGAAAAATCATGTGTTTTCTGGATCCGACATTTCCCTGAAAAGTTAGGCCTCGGCCTAGATTTCATTTGTTGGAAAATAGCCAGTTAAACTTGAATAGTGAAAATGTGAACCTGACCTCAAATTCGAAATGTATACATATATTCAGGTTCCCCACAGATTGAGGAAACTGAAAAAATAATTGTTTTCCGGAATTGACCTCTCCCTGAAAACTTACGCTTCGGCCTTGATTTCATTTGTTGGAAAATATAGATTCAGGTTGCCCAAAGGTTGGGGAACCCGAAAAAACATGTCTTTTCCGGATCTGACCTCTCCCTCATAAGTTAGGCCTCGGCCTAGAGTGCTTTTGCTGGAAAATAGCCAATTAAGCTTGAATAGTGAAAATGTGAAACTGACCTCAAATTCGAAATGTATACATATATTCAGGTTCCCCACAGGTCAGGGAACCTGAAAAATCATGTGTTTTCTGGATCCGACATTTCCCTGAAAACATAGGCCTCGGCCTAGATATCATTTGTTGGAAAATTGCCAATTAAGCTTGAATAGTGAAAATGTGAAACTGACCTCAAATTCGAAATGTATACATATACTCAGGTTGCCCACAGGTTGGGGAACCCGAAAAAACATGTCTTTGCCGGATCTGACCTCTCCCTCAAACGTTTCGCCTTGGCTTAGATTGCATGTTGGGAAATAGCAAACTAAGCATGAAAACTGAAAATGTGAAACTGACCTCAAATTTGAAATGTATACATATATTCAGGTTCCCCACAGGTCAGGGAACCTGAAAAATAATGCGTTTTCTGGATCTGACATTTCCCTGAAAAGTTAGGCCTCGGCGTAGATTTCATTTGTTGGAAAATAGCCAATTAAGCTTGAATAGTGAAAATGTAAAACTGACATCCAATTCGAAAAGTATACATATATTGAGGTTCCCCAGATGTAGGGGAACCTGAAAAAACATTTGTTTTCTGAATCCGACCTCTCCCTCATGTTAGGCCTCGGCCTAGAGTGCTTTTGCTGGAAAATAGCCAATTAAGCATGAAAAGTGAAAATGTGAAACTGACCTCAAATTCGAAATGTATACATATATTCAGCTTCCCCACAGATTGAGGAAACTGTAAAAATAGTTGTTTTCCGGATCTGACCTCTCACTGAAAACGTACGCCTCGGCCTTGATTTCATTTGTTGGAATATAGCCAATTAAGCATGAAAAGTGAAAATGTGAAACTGACCTCAAATTCGAAATGTATACATATATTCAGGTTTCCCACAGGTCAGGGAACCTGAAAAATCATGTGTTTTCCGGATCTGACCTCTCCCTCATAAGTTAGGCCTCGGCCTAGAGTGCTTTTGCTGGAAAATAGCCAATTAAGCACGAAAAGTAAAAATGTGAAAGAGACCTCAAATTGGAAATGTATACATATATTCAGGTTTCCCACAGGTCAGGGAACCTGAAAAATCATGTGTTTTCTGGATCCGACCTCTCCCTGAAAAGTTAGGCCTCGGCCTACATTTCATTTGTTGGAAAATAGCCAATTAAGCTTGAATAGTGAAAATGTGAAACTGACATCCAATTCGAAATGTATACATATACTCAGGTTGCCCACAGGTGAGGGAACCTGAAAAATCATGTGTTTTCTGGATCCGACATTTCCCTGAAAAGTTAGGCCTCGGCCTAGATTTCATTTGTTGGAAAATAGCCAGTTAAACTTGAATAGTGAAAACGTGAACCTGACCTCAAATTCGAAATGTATACATATATTCAGGTTCCCCACAGATTGAGGAAACTGAAAAAATAATTGTTTTCCGGAATTGACCTCTCCCTGAAAACTTACGCTTCGGCCTTGATTTCATTTGTTGGAAAATATAGATTCAGATTATGAAAAGTGAAAATGTGAAACTGACCTCAAATTCGAAATGTATACATATACTCAGGTTGCCCACAGGTTGGGGAACCAGAAAAAACACGTCTTTACCGGATCCGACCTCTCCCTCAAACGTTTCGCCTCGGCTTAGATTGCATTAGTTTTGAAATAGCAAACAGCATAAAAAGTGAAAATGTGAAACTGACCTCAAATACGAAATGTATACCTATATTCAGGTTGCCCAAAGGTTGGGGAACCCGAAAAAACATGTCTTTTCCAGATCTGACCTCTCCCTGAAAAGTTACCTCTCGGCTTAGATTACATTTCTTGTGAAATAGCCAATTAAGCATGAAAAGTGAAAATGTGAAACTGACCTCAAATACGAAATGTATACATATACTCAGGTTGCCCATAGGTTGGGGAACCCGAAAAAACACGTCTTTGCCGGATCTGACCTCTCCCTCAAACGTTTCGTCTTGGCTTAGATTGCATTAGTTGGGAAATAGCAAACTAAGGATGAAAAGTGAAAATGTGAAACTGACCTCAAATTGGAACTGTATACATATATTCAGGTTTCCCACAGGTGAGGGAACCTGAAAAATCATGTGTTTTCTGGATCCGACATTTCCCTGAAAAGTTAGGCCTCGGCCTAGATTTCATTTGTTGGAAAATAGCCAATTAAGCTTGAATTGTGAAAATGTGAAACTGACCTCAAATTCGAAATGTATACATATATTCAGGTTCCCCACAGATTGAGGAAACTGAAAAAATAGTTGTTTTCCGGAATTAACCTCTCCCTGAAAACTTACGCCTCGGCCTTGATTTCATTTGTTGGAAAATAGCCAATTAAGCATGAAAAGTGAAAATGTGAAACTGACCTCAAATACGAAATGTATACATATATTCATGTTTCCCACAACTTGGGGAACCAGAAAAAACACGTCTTTACCGGATCCGACCTCAAACGTTTCGCCTCGGCTTAGATTGCATTAGTTTTGAAATAGCAAACTAAGCATGAAAAGTGAAAATGTGAAACTGACCTCAAATACGAAATGTATACATATATTCAGGTTCCCCACAGATTGAGGAAACTGAAAAAATAGTCGTTTTCCGGATCTGACCTCTCCCTGGAAACTTACGGCTCGGCCTTGATTTCATTTGTTGGAAAATAGCCAATTAAGCATGAATAGTGAAAATGTGAAACTGACATCCAATTCGAAAAGTATACATATATTGAGGTTCCCAGATGTAGGGGAACCTGAAAAAAATTTTGTTTTCTGAATCTGACCCTCATGTTAGGCCTCGGCCTAGAGTGCTTTTGCTGAAAAATAGCCAATTAAGCATGAAAAGTGAAAATGTGAAACTGACCTCAAATTCGAAATGTATACATATATTCAGGTTCCCCACAGATTGAGGAAACTGAAAAAATAGTTGTTTTCCGGATCTGACCTCTCCCTGGAAACTTACGGCTCGGCCTTGATTTCATTTGTTGGAAAATAGCCAATTAAGCATGAATAGTGAAAATGTGAAACTGACATCCAATTCGAAAAGTATACATATATTGAGGTTCCCAGATGTAGGGGAACCTGAAAAAAATTTTGTTTTCTGAATCTGACCCTCATGTTAGGCCTCGGCCTAGAGTGCTTTTGCTGAAAAATAGCCAATTAAGCATGAAAAGTGAAAATGTGAAACTGACCTCAAATTCGAAATGTATACATATATTCAGGTTCCCCACATATTGAGGAAACTGAAAAAATAGTTGTTTTCCGGAATTGACCTCTCCCTGAAACCTTACGCCTCGGCCTTGATTTCATTTGTTGGAAAATAGCCAATTAAGCATGAAAAGTGAAAATGTGAAACTGACCTCAAATACGAAATGTATACCTATATTCAGGTTGCCCAAAGGTTGGGGAACCCGAAAAAACATGTCTTTTCCGGATCTGACCTCTCCCTCATAAGTTAGGCCTCGGCCTAGAGTGCTTTTGCTGGAAAATAGCAAATTAAGCACGAAAAGTAAAAATGTGAAAGTGACCTCAAATTGGAAATGTATACATATATTCAGGTTTCCCACAGGTCAGGGAACCTGAAAAATCATGTGTTTTCTGGATCCGACCTCTCCCTGAAAAGTTAGGCCTCGGCCTACATTTCATTTGTTGGAAAATAGCCAATTAAGCTTGAATAGTGAAAATGTGAAACTGACCTCAAATTCGAAATGTATACATATACTCAGGTTGCCCACAGGTTGGGGAACCCGAAAAAACATGACTTTGCCGGATCTGACCTCTCCCTCAAACGTTTCGCCTTGGCTTAGATTGCATTAGTTGGGAAATAGCAAACTAAGCATGAAAAGTGAAAATGTGAAACTGACCTCAAATTTGAAAAGTATACATATATTTAGGTTCCCAGATGTAGGGGAACCTGAAAAAACATTTGTTTTCTGAATCCGACCCTCATGTTAGGCCTCGGCCTAGAGTGCTTTTGCTGAAAAATAGCCAATTAAGCATGAAAAGTGAAAATGTGAAACTGACCTCAAATTCGAAATGTATACATATATTCAGGTTCCCCACAGATTGAGGAAACTGAAAAAATAGTTGTTTTCCGGAATTGACCTCTCCCTGAAACCTTACGCCTCGGCCTTGATTTCATTTGTTGGAAAATAGCCAATTAAGCATGAATAGTGAAAATGTGAAACTGACCTCAAATACGAAATGTATACCTATATTCAGGTTGCCCAAAGGTTGGGGAACCCGAAAAAACATGTCTTTTCCGGATCTGACCTCTCCCTCATAAGTTAGGCCTCGGCCTAGAGTGCTTTTGCTGGAAAATAGCCAATTAAGCACGAAAAGTAAAAATGTGAAAGTGACCTCAAATTGGAAATGTATACATATATTCAGGTTCCCCACAGATTGAGGAAACTGAAAAAATAGTCGTTTTCCGGATCTGACCTCTCCCTGGAAACTTACGGCTCAGCCTTGATTTCATTTGTTGGAAAATAGCCAATTAAGCTTGAATAGTGAAAATGTGAAACTGACCTCAAATTCGAAATGTATACCTATATTCAGGTTGCCCATAGGTTGGGGAACCCGAAAAAACACGTCTTTGCCGGATCTGACCTCTCCCTCAAACGTTTCGTCTTGGCTTAGATTGCATTAGTTGGGAAATAGCAAACTAAGGATGAAAAGTGAAAATGTGAAACTGACATCCAATTAGAAATGTATACATATACTCAGGTTGCCCACAGGTGAAGGAACCTGAAAAATCATGTGTTTTCTGGATCCGACATTTCCCTGAAAAGTTAGGCCTCGGCCTAGATTTCATTTGTTGGAAAATAGCCAATTAAGCTTGAATAGTGAAAATGTGAACCTGACCTCAAATTCGAAATGTATACATATATTCAGGTTCCCCACAGATTGAGGAAACTGAAAAAATAGTTGTTTTCCGGAATTGACCTCTCCCTGAAAACTTTCGCCTCGGCCTTGATTTCATTTGTTGGAAAATAGCCAATTAAGCATGAAAAGTGAAAATGTGAAACTGACGTCAAATACGAAATATATACATATATTCATGTTTCCCACAAGTTGGGGAACCAGAAAAAACACGTCTTTACCGGATCCGACCTCTCCCTGAAAAGTTACCTCTCGGCTTAGATTGCATTTCTTGTGAAATAGCCAATCAAGCATGAAAAGTGAAAATGTGAAACTGACCTCAAATACGAAATATACACATATATTCATGTTTCCCACAAGGTTGGGGAAACCGAAAAAACATGTTTTTGCCGGATCTGATCTCTCCCTCAAATGTTAGGCCTCGGCGTAGATTTCATTTGTTGGAAAATAGGCAATTAAGCTTGAATAGTGAAAATGTGAAACTGACCTCAAATTCGAAATGTATACATATACTCAGGTTGCCCACAGGTTGGGGAACCCGAAAAAACATGTCTTTGCCGGATCTGACCTCTCCCTCAAACGTTTCGCCTTGGCTTAGATTGCATTAGTTGGGAAATAGCAAACTAAGCATGAAAAGTGAAAGTGTGAAACTGACCTCAAATACGAAATGTATACATATATTCAGGTTCCCCACAGATTGAGGAAACTGAAAAAATAGTCGTTTTCAGGATCTGACCTCTCCCTGGAAACTTACGGCTTGGCCTTGATTTCATTTGTTGGAAAATAGCCAATTAAGCATGAATAGTGAAAATGTGAAACTGACATCCAATTCGAAAAGTATACATATATTGAGGTTCCCAGATGTAGGGGAACCTGAAAAAAATTTTGTTTTCTGAATCTGACCCTCATGTTAGGCCTCGGCCTACAGTGCTTTTGCTGGAAAATAGCCAATTAAGCACTGACCTCAAATACGAAATATATACATATATTCATGTTTCCCACAAGTTGGGGAACCAGAAAAAACACGTCTTTACCGGATCCGACCTCTCCCTGAAAAGTTACCTCTCGGCTTAGATTGCATTTCTTGTGAAATAGCCAATCAAGCATGAAAAGTGAAAATGTGAAACTGACCTCAAATACGGAATATATACATATATTCATGTTTCCCACAAGTTGGGGAACCAGAAAAAACACGTCTTTACCGGATCCGACCTCTCCCTGAAAAGTTACCTCTCGGCTTAGATTGCATTTCTTGGAAAATAGCGAATCAAGCATGAAAAGTGAAAATGTGAAACTGACCTCAAATACGAAATATATACATATATTCAGGTTGCCCAACGGTTGGGGAAACCGAAAAAACATGTTTTTGCCGGATCTGATCTCTCCCTCAAATGTTAGGCCTCGGCGTAGATTTCATTTGTTGGAAAATAGCCAATTAAGCTTGAATAGTGAAAATGTGAAACTGACCTCAAATTCGAAATGTATACATATATTCAGGTTCCCCACAGATTGAGGAAACTGAAAAAATAGTCGTTTTCCGGATCTGACCTCTCCCTGGAAACTTACGGCTCAGCCTTGATTTCATTTGTTGGAAAATAGCCAATTAAGCTTGAATAGTGAAAATGTGAAACTGACCTCAAATTCGAAATGTATACCTATATTCAGGTTGCCCATAGGTTGGGGAACCCGAAAAAACACGTCTTTGCCGGATCTGACCTCTCCCTCAAACGTTTCGTCTTGGCTTAGATTGCATTAGTTGGGAAATAGCAAACTAAGGATGAAAAGTGAAAATGTGAAACTGACATCCAATTAGAAATGTATACATATACTCAGGTTGCCCACAGGTGAAGGAACCTGAAAAATCATGTGTTTTCTGGATCCGACATTTCCCTGAAAAGTTAGGCCTCGGCCTAGATTTCATTTGTTGGAAAATAGCCAATTAAGCTTGAATAGTGAAAATGTGAACCTGACCTCAAATCCGAAATGTATACATATATTCAGGTTCCCCACAGATTGAGGAAACTGAAAAAATAGTTGTTTTCCGGAATTGACCTCTCCCTGAAAACTTTCGCCTCGGCCTTGATTTCATTTGTTGGAAAATAGCCAATTAAGCATGAAAAGTGAAAATGTGAAACTGACGTCAAATACGAAATATATACATATATTCATGTTTCCCACAAGTTGGGGAACCAGAAAAAACACGTCTTTACCGGATCCGACCTCTCCCTGAAAAGTTACCTCTCGGCTTAGATTGCATTTCTTGTGAAATAGCCAATCAAGCATGAAAAGTGAAAATGTGAAACTGACCTCAAATACGAAATATACACATATATTCATGTTTCCCACAAGGTTGGGGAAACCGAAAAAACATGTTTTTGCCGGATCTGATCTCTCCCTCAAATGTTAGGCCTCGGCGTAGATTTCATTTGTTGGAAAATAGGCAATTAAGCTTGAATAGTGAAAATGTGAAACTGACCTCAAATTCGAAATGTATACATATACTCAGGTTGCCCACAGGTTGGGGAACCCGAAAAAACATGTCTTTGCCGGATCTGACCTCTCCCTCAAACGTTTCGCCTTGGCTTAGATTGCATTAGTTGGGAAATAGCAAACTAAGCATGAAAAGTGAAAGTGTGAAACTGACCTCAAATACGAAATGTATACATATATTCAGGTTCCCCACAGATTGAGGAAACTGAAAAAATAGTCGTTTTCAGGATCTGACCTCTCCCTGGAAACTTACGGCTCGGCCTTGATTTCATTTGTTGGAAAATAGCCAATTAAGCATGAATAGTGAAAATGTGAAACTGACATCCAATTCGAAAAGTATACATATATTGAGGTTCCCAGATGTAGGGGAACCTGAAAAAAATTTTGTTTTCTGAATCTGACCCTCATGTTAGGCCTCGGCCTACAGTGCTTTTGCTGGAAAATAGCCAATTAAGCACTGACCTCAAATACGAAATATATACATATATTCATGTTTCCCACAAGTTGGGGAACCAGAAAAAACACGTCTTTACCGGATCCGACCTCTCCCTGAAAAGTTACCTCTCGGCTTAGATTGCATTTCTTGTGAAATAGCCAATCAAGCATGAAAAGTGAAAATGTGAAACTGACCTCAAATACGGAATATATACATATATTCATGTTTCCCACAAGTTGGGGAACCAGAAAAAACACGTCTTTACCGGATCCGACCTCTCCCTGAAAAGTTACCTCTCGGCTTAGATTGCATTTCTTGGAAAATAGCGAATCAAGCATGAAAAGTGAAAATGTGAAACTGACCTCAAATACGAAATATATACATATATTCAGGTTGCCCAACGGTTGGGGAAACCGAAAAAACATGTTTTTGCCGGATCTGATCTCTCCCTCAAATGTTAGGCCTCGGCGTAGATTTCATTTGTTGGAAAATAGCCAATTAAGCTTGAATAGTGAAAATGTGAAACTGACCTCAAATTCGAAATGTATACATATACTCAGGTTGCCCACAGGTTGGGGAACCCGAAAAAACATGACTTTGCCGGATCTGACCTCTCCCTCAAACGTTTCGCCTTGGCTTAGATTGCATTAGTTGGGAAATAGCAAACTAAGCATGAAAAGTGAAAATGTGAAACTGACCTCAAATTTGAAAAGTATACATATATTTAGGTTCCCAGATGTAGGGGAACCTGAAAAAACATTTGTTTTCTGAATCCGACCCTCATGTTAGGCCTCGGCCTAGAGTGCTTTTGCTGAAAAATAGCCAATTAAGCATGAAAAGTGAAAATGTGAAACTGACCTCAAATTCGAAATGTATACATATACTCAGGTTGCCCACAGGTTGGGGAACCCGAAAAAACATGTCTTTGCCGGATCTGACCTCTCCCTCAAACGTTTCGCCTTGGCTTAGATTGCATTAGTTGGGAAATAGCAAACTAAGCATGAAAAGTGAAAGTGTGAAACTGACCTCAAATACGAAATGTATACATATATTCAGGTTCCCCACAGATTGAGGAAACTGAAAAAATAGTCGTTTTCAGGATCTGACCTCTCCCTGGAAACTTACGGCTCGGCCTTGATTTCATTTGTTGGAAAATAGCCAATTAAGCATGAATAGTGAAAATGTGAAACTGACCTCAAATTTGAAAAGTATACATATATTTAGGTTCCCAGATGTAGGGGAACCTGAAAAAACATTTGTTTTCTGAATCCGACCCTCATGTTAGGCCTCGGCCTAGAGTGCTTTTGCTGAAAAATAGCCAATTAAGCATGAAAAGTGAAAATGTGAAACTGACCTCAAATTCGAAATGTATACATATATTCAGGTTCCCCACAGATTGAGGAAACTGAAAAAATAGTTGTTTTCCGGAATTAACCTCTCCCTGAAAACTTACGCCTCGGCCTTGATTTCATTTGTTGGAAAATAGCCAATTAAGCATGAAAAGTGAAAATGTGAAACTGACCTCAAATACGAAATGTATACATATATTCATGTTTCCCACAACTTGGGGAACCAGAAAAAACACGTCTTTACCGGATCCGACCTCAAACGTTTCGCCTCGGCTTAGATTGCATTAGTTTTGAAATAGCAAACTAAGCATGAAAAGTGAAAATGTGAAACTGACCTCAAATACGAAATGTATACATATATTCAGGTTCCCCACAGATTGAGGAAACTGAAAAAATAGTCGTTTTCCAGATCTGACCTCTCCCTGGAAACTTACGGCTCGGCCTTGATTTCATTTGTTGGAAAATAGCCAATTAAGCATGAATAGTGAAAATGTGAAACTGACATCCAATTCGAAAAGTATACATATATTGAGGTTCCCAGATGTAGGGGAACCTGAAAAAAATTTTGTTTTCTGAATCTGACCCTCATGTTAGGCCTCGGCCTAGAGTGCTTTTGCTGAAAAATAGCCAATTAAGCATGAAAAGTGAAAATGTGAAACTGACCTCAAATTCGAAATGTATACATATATTCAGGTTCCCCACAGATTGAGGAAACTGAAAAAATAGTTGTTTTCCGGATCTGACCTCTCCCTGGAAACTTACGGCTCGGCCTTGATTTCATTTGTTGGAAAATAGCCAATTAAGCATGAATAGTGAAAATGTGAAACTGACATCCAATTCGAAAAGTATACATATATTGAGGTTCCCAGATGTAGGGGAACCTGAAAAAAATTTTGTTTTCTGAATCTGACCCTCATGTTAGGCCTCGGCCTAGAGTGCTTTTGCTGAAAAATAGCCAATTAAGCATGAAAAGTGAAAATGTGAAACTGACCTCAAATTCGAAATGTATACATATATTCAGGTTCCCCACAGATTGAGGAAACTGAAAAAATAGTTGTTTTCCGGAATTGACCTCTCCCTGAAACCTTACGCCTCGGCCTTGATTTCATTTGTTGGAAAATAGCCAATTAAGCATGAAAAGTGAAAATGTGAAACTGACCTCAAATACGAAATGTATACCTATATTCAGGTTGCCCAAAGGTTGGGGAACCCGAAAAAACATGTCTTTTCCGGATCTGACCTCTCCCTCATAAGTTAGGCCTCGGCCTAGAGTGCTTTTGCTGGAAAATAGCAAATTAAGCACGAAAAGTAAAAATGTGAAAGTGACCTCAAATTGGAAATGTATACATATATTCAGGTTTCCCACAGGTCAGGGAACCTGAAAAATCATGTGTTTTCTGGATCCGACCTCTCCCTGAAAAGTTAGGCCTCGGCCTACATTTCATTTGTTGGAAAATAGCCAATTAAGCTTGAATAGTGAAAATGTGAAACTGACCTCAAATTCGAAATGTATACATATACTCAGGTTGCCCACAGGTTGGGGAACCCGAAAAAACATGACTTTGCCGGATCTGACCTCTCCCTCAAACGTTTCGCCTTGGCTTAGATTGCATTAGTTGGGAAATAGCAAACTAAGCATGAAAAGTGAAAATGTGAAACTGACCTCAAATTTGAAAAGTATACATATATTTAGGTTCCCAGATGTAGGGGAACCTGAAAAAACATTTGTTTTCTGAATCCGACCCTCATGTTAGGCCTCGGCCTAGAGTGCTTTTGCTGAAAAATAGCCAATTAAGCATGAAAAGTGAAAATGTGAAACTGACCTCAAATTCGAAATGTATACATATATTCAGGTTCCCCACAGATTGAGGAAACTGAAAAAATAGTTGTTTTCCGGAATTGACCTCTCCCTGAAACCTTACGCCTCGGCCTTGATTTCATTTGTTGGAAAATAGCCAATTAAGCATGAATAGTGAAAATGTGAAACTGACCTCAAATACGAAATGTATACCTATATTCAGGTTGCCCAAAGGTTGGGGAACCCGAAAAAACATGTCTTTTCCGGATCTGACCTCTCCCTCATAAGTTAGGCCTCGGCCTAGAGTGCTTTTGCTGGAAAATAGCCAATTAAGCACGAAAAGTAAAAATGTGAAAGTGACCTCAAATTGGAAATGTATACATATATTCAGGTTCCCCACAGATTGAGGAAACTGAAAAAATAGTCGTTTTCCGGATCTGACCTCTCCCTGGAAACTTACGGCTCAGCCTTGATTTCATTTGTTGGAAAATAGCCAATTAAGCTTGAATAGTGAAAATGTGAAACTGACCTCAAATTCGAAATGTATACCTATATTCAGGTTGCCCATAGGTTGGGGAACCCGAAAAAACACGTCTTTGCCGGATCTGACCTCTCCCTCAAACGTTTCGTCTTGGCTTAGATTGCATTAGTTGGGAAATAGCAAACTAAGGATGAAAAGTGAAAATGTGAAACTGACATCCAATTAGAAATGTATACATATACTCAGGTTGCCCACAGGTGAAGGAACCTGAAAAATCATGTGTTTTCTGGATCCGACATTTCCCTGAAAAGTTAGGCCTCGGCCTAGATTTCATTTGTTGGAAAATAGCCAATTAAGCTTGAATAGTGAAAATGTGAACCTGACCTCAAATTCGAAATGTATACATATATTCAGGTTCCCCACAGATTGAGGAAACTGAAAAAATAGTTGTTTTCCGGAATTGACCTCTCCCTGAAAACTTTCGCCTCGGCCTTGATTTCATTTGTTGGAAAATAGCCAATTAAGCATGAAAAGTGAAAATGTGAAACTGACGTCAAATACGAAATATATACATATATTCATGTTTCCCACAAGTTGGGGAACCAGAAAAAACACGTCTTTACCGGATCCGACCTCTCCCTGAAAAGTTACCTCTCGGCTTAGATTGCATTTCTTGTGAAATAGCCAATCAAGCATGAAAAGTGAAAATGTGAAACTGACCTCAAATACGAAATATACACATATATTCATGTTTCCCACAAGGTTGGGGAAACCGAAAAAACATGTTTTTGCCGGATCTGATCTCTCCCTCAAATGTTAGGCCTCGGCGTAGATTTCATTTGTTGGAAAATAGGCAATTAAGCTTGAATAGTGAAAATGTGAAACTGACCTCAAATTCGAAATGTATACATATACTCAGGTTGCCCACAGGTTGGGGAACCCGAAAAAACATGTCTTTGCCGGATCTGACCTCTCCCTCAAACGTTTCGCCTTGGCTTAGATTGCATTAGTTGGGAAATAGCAAACTAAGCATGAAAAGTGAAAGTGTGAAACTGACCTCAAATACGAAATGTATACATATATTCAGGTTCCCCACAGATTGAGGAAACTGAAAAAATAGTCGTTTTCAGGATCTGACCTCTCCCTGGAAACTTACGGCTCGGCCTTGATTTCATTTGTTGGAAAATAGCCAATTAAGCATGAATAGTGAAAATGTGAAACTGACATCCAATTCGAAAAGTATACATATATTGAGGTTCCCAGATGTAGGGGAACCTGAAAAAAATTTTGTTTTCTGAATCTGACCCTCATGTTAGGCCTCGGCCTACAGTGCTTTTGCTGGAAAATAGCCAATTAAGCACTGACCTCAAATACGAAATATATACATATATTCATGTTTCCCACAAGTTGGGGAACCAGAAAAAACACGTCTTTACCGGATCCGACCTCTCCCTGAAAAGTTACCTCTCGGCTTAGATTGCATTTCTTGTGAAATAGCCAATCAAGCATGAAAAGTGAAAATGTGAAACTGACCTCAAATACGGAATATATACATATATTCATGTTTCCCACAAGTTGGGGAACCAGAAAAAACACGTCTTTACCGGATCCGACCTCTCCCTGAAAAGTTACCTCTCGGCTTAGATTGCATTTCTTGGAAAATAGCGAATCAAGCATGAAAAGTGAAAATGTGAAACTGACCTCAAATTTGAAAAGTATACATATATTTAGGTTCCCAGATGTAGGGGAACCTGAAAAAACATTTGTTTTCTGAATCCGACCCTCATGTTAGGCCTCGGCCTAGAGTGCTTTTGCTGAAAAATAGCCAATTAAGCATGAAAAGTGAAAATGTGAAACTGACCTCAAATTCGAAATGTATACATATATTCAGGTTCCCCACAGATTGAGGAAACTGAAAAAATAGTTGTTTTCCGGAATTGACCTCTCCCTGAAACCTTACGCCTCGGCCTTGATTTCATTTGTTGGAAAATAGCCAATTAAGCATGAAAAGTGAAAATGTGAAACTGACCTCAAATACGAAATGTATACCTATATTCAGGTTGCCCAAAGGTTGGGGAACCCGAAAAAACATGTCTTTTCCGGATCTGACCTCTCCCTCATAAGTTAGGCCTCGGCCTAGAGTGCTTTTGCTGGAAAATAGCCAATTAAGCACGAAAAGTAAAAATGTGAAAGTGACCTCAAATTGGAAATGTATACATATATTCAGGTTCCCCACAGATTGAGGAAACTGAAAAAATAGTCGTTTTCCGGATCTGACCTCTCCCTGGAAACTTACGGCTCAGCCTTGATTTCATTTGTTGGAAAATAGCCAATTAAGCTTGAATAGTGAAAATGTGAAACTGACCTCAAATTCGAAATGTATACCTATATTCAGGTTGCCCATAGGTTGGGGAACCCGAAAAAACACGTCTTTGCCGGATCTGACCTCTCCCTCAAACGTTTCGTCTTGGCTTAGATTGCATTAGTTGGGAAATAGCAAACTAAGGATGAAAAGTGAAAATGTGAAACTGACATCCAATTAGAAATGTATACATATACTCAGGTTGCCCACAGGTGAAGGAACCTGAAAAATCATGTGTTTTCTGGATCCGACATTTCCCTGAAAAGTTAGGCCTCGGCCTAGATTTCATTTGTTGGAAAATAGCCAATTAAGCTTGAATAGTGAAAATGTGAACCTGACCTCAAATTCGAAATGTATACATATATTCAGGTTCCCCACAGATTGAGGAAACTGAAAAAATAGTTGTTTTCCGGAATTGACCTCTCCCTGAAAACTTTCGCCTCGGCCTTGATTTC
Organism: Bothrops alternatus; assembly: GCA_034064705.1. Lineage (NCBI taxonomy): Eukaryota > Metazoa > Chordata > Lepidosauria > Squamata > Viperidae > Bothrops > Bothrops alternatus. The sequence continues at coordinate 177,428 of JARGCV010000803.1, read as the reverse complement.
ATTTGTTGGAAAATAGCCAATTAAGCATGAAAAGTGAAAATGTGAAACTGACGTCAAATACGAAATATATACATATATTCATGTTTCCCACAAGTTGGGGAACCAGAAAAAACACGTCTTTACCGGATCCGACCTCTCCCTGAAAAGTTACCTCTCGGCTTAGATTGCATTTCTTGTGAAATAGCCAATCAAGCATGAAAAGTGAAAATGTGAAACTGACCTCAAATACGAAATATACACATATATTCATGTTTCCCACAAGGTTGGGGAAACCGAAAAAACATGTTTTTGCCGGATCTGATCTCTCCCTCAAATGTTAGGCCTCGGCGTAGATTTCATTTGTTGGAAAATAGGCAATTAAGCTTGAATAGTGAAAATGTGAAACTGACCTCAAATTCGAAATGTATACATATACTCAGGTTGCCCACAGGTTGGGGAACCCGAAAAAACATGTCTTTGCCGGATCTGACCTCTCCCTCAAACGTTTCGCCTTGGCTTAGATTGCATTAGTTGGGAAATAGCAAACTAAGCATGAAAAGTGAAAGTGTGAAACTGACCTCAAATACGAAATGTATACATATATTCAGGTTCCCCACAGATTGAGGAAACTGAAAAAATAGTCGTTTTCAGGATCTGACCTCTCCCTGGAAACTTACGGCTCGGCCTTGATTTCATTTGTTGGAAAATAGCCAATTAAGCATGAATAGTGAAAATGTGAAACTGACATCCAATTCGAAAAGTATACATATATTGAGGTTCCCAGATGTAGGGGAACCTGAAAAAAATTTTGTTTTCTGAATCTGACCCTCATGTTAGGCCTCGGCCTACAGTGCTTTTGCTGGAAAATAGCCAATTAAGCACTGACCTCAAATACGAAATATATACATATATTCATGTTTCCCACAAGTTGGGGAACCAGAAAAAACACGTCTTTACCGGATCCGACCTCTCCCTGAAAAGTTACCTCTCGGCTTAGATTGCATTTCTTGTGAAATAGCCAATCAAGCATGAAAAGTGAAAATGTGAAACTGACCTCAAATACGGAATATATACATATATTCATGTTTCCCACAAGTTGGGGAACCAGAAAAAACACGTCTTTACCGGATCCGACCTCTCCCTGAAAAGTTACCTCTCGGCTTAGATTGCATTTCTTGGAAAATAGCGAATCAAGCATGAAAAGTGAAAATGTGAAACTGACCTCAAATACGAAATATATACATATATTCAGGTTGCCCAACGGTTGGGGAAACCGAAAAAACATGTTTTTGCCGGATCTGATCTCTCCCTCAAATGTTAGGCCTCGGCGTAGATTTCATTTGTTGGAAAATAGCCAATTAAGCTTGAATAGTGAAAATGTGAAACTGACCTCAAATTCGAAATGTATACATATACTCAGGTTGCCCACAGGTTGGGGAACCCGAAAAAACATGACTTTGCCGGATCTGACCTCTCCCTCAAACGTTTCGCCTTGGCTTAGATTGCATTAGTTGGGAAATAGCAAACTAAGCATGAAAAGTGAAAATGTGAAACTGACCTCAAATTTGAAAAGTATACATATATTTAGGTTCCCAGATGTAGGGGAACCTGAAAAAACATTTGTTTTCTGAATCCGACCCTCATGTTAGGCCTCGGCCTAGAGTGCTTTTGCTGAAAAATAGCCAATTAAGCATGAAAAGTGAAAATGTGAAACTGACCTCAAATTCGAAATGTATACATATATTCAGGTTCCCCACAGATTGAGGAAACTGAAAAAATAGTTGTTTTCCGGAATTGACCTCTCTCTGAAACCTTACGCCTCGGCCTTGATTTCATTTGTTGGAAAATAGCCAATTAAGCATGAAAAGTGAAAATGTGAAACTGACCTCAAATACGAAATGTATACCTATATTCAGGTTGCCCAAAGGTTGGGGAACCCGAAAAAACATGTCTTTTCCGGATCTGACCTCTCCCTCATAAGTTAGGCCTCGGCCTAGAGTGCTTTTGCTGGAAAATAGCAAATTAAGCACGAAAAGTAAAAATGTGAAAGTGACCTCAAATTGGAAATGTATACATATATTCAGGTTTCCCACAGGTCAGGGAACCTGAAAAATCATGTGTTTTCTGGATCCGACCTCTCCCTGAAAAGTTAGGCCTCGGCCTACATTTCATTTGTTGGAAAATAGCCAATTAAGCTTGAATAGTGAAAATGTGAAACTGACCTCAAATTCGAAATGTATACATATACTGAGGTTGCCCACAGGTTGGGGAACCAGAAAAAACACGTCTTTACCGGATCCGACCTCTCCCTCAAACGTTTCGCCTCGGCTTAGATTGCATTAGTTTTGAAATAGCAAACTAAGCATAAAAAGTGAAAATGTGAAACTGACCTCAAATACGAAATGTATACCTATATTCAGGTTGCCCACAGATTGAGGAAACTGAAAAAATAGTCGTTTTCCGGATCTGACCTCTCCCTGGAAACTTACGGCTCGGCCTTGATTTCATTTGTTGGAAAATAGCCAATTAAGCATGAATAGTGAAAATGTGAAACTGACATCCAATTCGAAAAGTATACATATATTGAGGTTCCCAGATGTAGGGGAACCTGAAAAAAATTTTGTTTTCTGAATCTGACCCTCATGTTAGGCCTCGGCCTACAGTGCTTTTGCTGGAAAATAGCCAATTAAGCACTGACCTCAAATACGAAATATATACATATATTCATGTTTCCCACAAGTTGGGGAACCAGAAAAAACACGTCTTTACCGGATCCGACCTCTCCCTGAAAAGTTACCTCTCGGCTTAGATTGCATTTCTTGTGAAATAGCCAATCAAGCATGAAAAGTGAAAATGTGAAACTGACCTCAAATACGGAATATATACATATATTCAGGTTGCCCAACGGTTGGGGAAACCGAAAAAACATGTTTTTGCCGGATCTGATCTCTCCCTCAAATGTTAGGCCTCGGCGTAGATTTCATTTGTTGGAAAATAGCCAATTAAGCTTGAATAGTGAAAATGTGAAACTGACCTCAAATTCGAAATGTATACATATACTCAGGTTGCCCACAGGTTGGGGAACCCGAAAAAACATGACTTTGCCGGATCTGACCTCTCCCTCAAACGTTTCGCCTTGGCTTAGATTGCATTAGTTGGGAAATAGCAAACTAAGCATGAAAAGTGAAAATGTGAAACTGACCTCAAATTTGAAAAGTATACATATATTTAGGTTCCCAGATGTAGGGGAACCTGAAAAAACATTTGTTTTCTGAATCCGACCCTCATGTTAGGCCTCGGCCTAGAGTGCTTTTGCTGAAAAATAGCCAATTAAGCATGAAAAGTGAAAATGTGAAACTGACCTCAAATTCGAAATGTATACATATATTCAGGTTCCCCACAGATTGAGGAAACTGAAAAAATAGTTGTTTTCCGGAATTGACCTCTCCCTGAAACCTTACGCCTCGGCCTTGATTTCATTTGTTGGAAAATAGCCAATTAAGCATGAAAAGTGAAAATGTGAAACTGACCTCAAATACGAAATGTATACCTATATTCAGGTTGCCCAAAGGTTGGGGAACCCGAAAAAACATGTCTTTTCCGGATCTGACCTCTCCCTCATAAGTTAGGCCTCGGCCTAGAGTGCTTTTGCTGGAAAATAGCAAATTAAGCACAAAAAGTAAAAATGTGAAAGTGACCTCAAATTGGAAATGTATACATATATTCAGGTTTCCCACAGGTCAGGGAACCTGAAAAAACATGACTTTGCCGGATCTGACCTCTCCCTCAAACGTTTCGCCTTGGCTTAGATTGCATTAGTTGGGAAATAGCAAACTAAGCATGAAAAGTGAAAATGTGAAACTGACCTCAAATTTGAAAAGTATACATATATTTAGGTTCCCAGATGTAGGGGAACCTGAAAAAACATTTGTTTTCTGAATCCGACCCTCATGTTAGGCCTCGGCCTAGAGTGCTTTTGCTGGAAAATAGCAAATTAAGCACGAAAAGTAAAAATGTGAAAGTGACCTCAAATTGGAAATGTATACATATATTCAGGTTTCCCACAGGTCAGGGAACCTGAAAAATCATGTGTTTTCTGGATCCGACCTCTCCCTGAAAAGTTAGGCCTCGGCCTACATTTCATTTGTTGGAAAATAGCCAATTAAGCTTGAATAGTGAAAATGTGAAACTGACCTCAAATTCGAAATGTATACATATACTCAGGTTGCCCACAGGTTGGGGAACCAGAAAAAACACGTCTTTACCGGATCCGACCTCTCCCTCAAACGTTTCGCCTCGGCTTAGATTGCATTAGTTTTGAAATAGCAAACTAAGCATAAAAAGTGAAAATGTGAAACTGACCTCAAATACGAAATGTATACCTATATTCAGGTTGCCCACAGATTGAGGAAACTGAAAAAATAGTCGTTTTCCGGATCTGACCTCTCCCTGGAAACTTACGGCTCGGCCTTGATTTCATTTGTTGGAAAATAGCCAATTAAGCATGAATAGTGAAAATGTGAAACTGACATCCAATTCGAAAAGTATACATATATTGAGGTTCCCAGATGTAGGGGAACCTGAAAAAAATTTTGTTTTCTGAATCTGACCCTCATGTTAGGCCTCGGCCTACAGTGCTTTTGCTGGAAAATAGCCAATTAAGCACTGACCTCAAATACGAAATATATACATATATTCATGTTTCCCACAAGTTGGGGAACCAGAAAAAACACGTCTTTACCGGATCCGACCTCTCCCTGAAAAGTTACCTCTCGGCTTAGATTGCATTTCTTGTGAAATAGCCAATCAAGCATGAAAAGTGAAAATGTGAAACTGACCTCAAATACGGAATATATACATATATTCAGGTTGCCCAACGGTTGGGGAAACCGAAAAAACATGTTTTTGCCGGATCTGATCTCTCCCTCAAATGTTAGGCCTCGGCGTAGATTTCATTTGTTGGAAAATAGCCAATTAAGCTTGAATAGTGAAAATGTGAAACTGACCTCAAATTCGAAATGTATACATATACTCAGGTTGCCCACAGGTTGGGGAACCCGAAAAAACATGACTTTGCCGGATCTGACCTCTCCCTCAAACGTTTCGCCTTGGCTTAGATTGCATTAGTTGGGAAATAGCAAACTAAGCATGAAAAGTGAAAATGTGAAACTGACCTCAAATTCGAAATGTATACATATATTCAGGTTCCCCACAGATTGAGGAAACTGAAAAAATAGTTGTTTTCCGGAATTGACCTCTCCCTGAAACCTTACGCCTCGGCCTTGATTTCATTTGTTGGAAAATAGCCAATTAAGCATGAAAAGTGAAAATGTGAAACTGACCTCAAATACGAAATGTATACCTATATTCAGGTTGCCCAAAGGTTGGGGAACCCGAAAAAACATGTCTTTTCCGGATCTCACCTCTCCCTCATAAGTTAGGCCTCGGCCTAGAGTGCTTTTGCTGGAAAATAGCAAATTAAGCACGAAAAGTAAAAATGTGAAAGTGACCTCAAATTGGAAATGTATACATATATTCAGGTTTCCCACAGGTCAGGGAACCTGAAAAATCATGTGTTTTCTGGATCCGACCTCTCCCTGAAAAGTTAGGCCTCGGCCTACATTTCATTTGTTGGAAAATAGCCAATTAAGCTTGAATAGTGAAAATGTGAAACTGACCTCAAATTCGAAATGTATACATATACTCAGGTTGCCCACAGGTTGGGGAACCCGAAAAAACATGACTTTGCCGGATCTGACCTCTCCCTCAAACGTTTCGCCTTGGCTTAGATTGCATTAGTTGGGAAATAGCAAACTAAGCATGAAAAGTGAAAATGTGAAACTGACCTCAAATTTGAAAAGTATACATATATTTAGGTTCCCAGATGTAGGGGAACCTGAAAAAACATTTGTTTTCTGAATCCGACCCTCATGTTAGGCCTCGGCCTAGAGTGCTTTTGCTGAAAAATAGCCAATTAAGCATGAAAAGTGAAAATGTGAAACTGACCTCAAATTCGAAATGTATACATATATTCAGGTTCCCCACAGATTGAGGAAACTGAAAAAATAGTTGTTTTCCGGAATTGACCTCTCCCTGAAACCTTACGCCTCGGCCTTGATTTCATTTGTTGGAAAATAGCCAATTAAGCATGAAAAGTGAAAATGTGAAACTGACCTCAAATACGAAATGTATACCTATATTCAGGTTGCCAAAAGGTTGGGGAACCAGAAAAAACACGTCTTTACCAGATCCGACCTCTCCCTCAAACGTTTCGCCTCGGCTTAGATTGCATTAGTTTTGAAATAGCAAACTAAGCATAAAAAGTGAAAATGTGAAACTGACCTCAAATACGAAATGTATACCTATATTCAGGTTGCCCAAAGGTTGGGGAACCCGAAAAAACATGTCTTTTCCAGATCTGACCTCTCCCTGAAAAGTTACCTCTCGGCTTAGATTACATTTCTTGTTAAATAGCCAATTAAGCGTGAAAAGTGAAAATGTGAAACTGACCTCAAATACGAAATGTATACCTATATTCAGGTTGCCCAAAGGTTGGGGAACCCGAAAAAACATGTCTTTTCCGGATCTGACCTCTCCCTCATAAGTTAGGCCTCGGCCTAGAGTGCTTTTGCTGGAAAATAGCCAATTAAGCACGAAAAGTAAAAATGTGAAAGTGACCTCAAATTGGAAATGTATACATATATTCAGGTTCCCCACAGATTGAGGAAACTGAAAAAATAGTCGTTTTCCGGATCTGACCTCTCCCTGGAAACTTACGGCTCGGCCTTGATTTCATTTGTTGGAAAATAGCCAATTAAGCATGAATAGTGAAAATGTGAAACTGACATCCAATTCGAAAAGTATACATATATTGAGGTTCCCAGATGTAGGGGAACCTGAAAAAAATTTTGTTTTCTGAATCTGACCCTCATGTTAGGCCTCGGCCTACAGTGCTTTTGCTGGAAAATAGCCAATTAAGCACTGACCTCAAATACGAAATATATACATATATTCATGTTTCCCACAAGTTGGGGAACCAGAAAAAACACGTCTTTACCGGATCCGACCTCTCCCTGAAAAGTTACCTCTCGGCTTAGATTGCATTTCTTGTGAAATAGCCAATCAAGCATGAAAAGTGAAAATGTGAAACTGACCTCAAATACGGAATATATACATATATTCATGTTTCCCACAAGTTGGGGAACCAGAAAAAACACGTCTTTACCGGATCCGACCTCTCCCTGAAAAGTTACCTCTCGGCTTAGATTGCATTTCTTGGAAAATAGCGAATCAAGCATGAAAAGTGAAAATGTGAAACTGACCTCAAATACGAAATATATACATATATTCAGGTTGCCCAACGGTTGGGGAAACCGAAAAAACATGTTTTTGCCGGATCTGACCTCTCCCTCAAATGTTAGGCCTTGGCGTAGATTTCATTTGTTGGAA
>JARGCV010000802.1:90000-93659 GCA_034064705.1 Bothrops alternatus | reverse complement strand
TTGTCCTTCTCTTCATTAGACTAGACATACCCAGTTCCAGCAGCCTTTCCTTGTATGCTTTAGCCTCCAGTCCCCTAATCATCTTTGTTGCTCTTCTCTGTACTCTCCTAGAGTCTCTAGATCAGGGGTTCTCAACCTTGGCAACTTCAAGACTTGTGGACGTCAACTCCCAGAATTCCTCAGCCAGCTTTGCTGGCTGAGGAATTCTGGGAGTTGACGTCCACAAGTCTTGAAGTTGCCAAGGTTGAGAACCCCTGCCTAAATTATACCTGTTAATTAATCTTAACCCCTCTTACTTGCTTAACTAAGAGAGGGGCAACTATCTCCAGGAAAACCTTGCAAACTTAGATTCCCTTCCTGGACCAAGAACAGGTAATCCTCAACATACAACAATCCATTTAGTGACCGTTCAAACGTTACCAAGTCACTGGAAAAAAAGTGATCTATGCTGTTTTTCCCACACTTAATGACTCTTGTAACATCCCCATCAAAATTTGGACTGCTTGGCAACTGACTCGCACTTACAACGGTCGCACTGTCCCAGGGTCATGTGATTCCCCTTTTGGGGAACCTTCTGACATGGGGAAGCCAGATTCACTTCAGAACTGTGGCCAGACAGGTCGTAAAACGGGGCAAAACCCAACGGCCTCGCTTAGGGACCGAAATTTGGGGCTCCACCGTAAGTTGAGGACTACCTGTAAATGCACCTTACCCGTAAATTGTTCATCGATCAAGATTTTAGCTGAATCCATTCTTCCCTTTCCTGAATGAAATCTCATCTTGGTTCATTGGATGAAAGCCTGCCTTTTTTTTTCTTTTTAAAGGGCTTTTCCCCCCCTTTTTGACAACTTTCCAGCTTTGATTATCTTTGAATGGTGAGCAAAGCAAACATTGAGATGCCTAGGGCAGGACCCAAACAGTGTCCTTGCTTGACTGCTTATCAACTGTGTAAACAGCTTTCTGGGGATGTTGAAGGGACCACTGATAATATGAACCTTCCCTTTAGCTGTGACGGCCCTTGGCACAGTTGTAATGCAACCTCTTCCCCTCCCCTTCTCAAAAACCAATTGTGAATTAGAAGGGGAGGGTGTGTGTCTCTCTCTCTCTCTCTCTCTCTGTGTGTGTGTGTGTGTGTGTGAGGCAGAAGGTTATAAATTGTTATAAATAGCTACGCAATATCAAGTTCCACACATACTCTGGAAACCAACTAGGAAGTTAAATTGAAGAAGTTACCCACCCATCTCATGACTTTGGGATTTATTAGGTCAGGAGGATACACAATTCATTTGCAGAAGGAAACCTGGATCAGAGTGACAAGTAATCTTGTTTTTAAGACCGGCGGAGATCTGTTTCCAGAGGCAAAAGGTAAGGTTGTTAAGATCTGTTTTTTATATTTAGAGGTAGTCCAGAAAAGAGTCACGGGGAGATGAACATTCAGTTATGTGAATTAAAACCATCTTTCTCTCTCTCTCTCTCTCTCTCTCTTTCTTATATTCTAAACAAACTTTGTGACTTAGATAGCTTAAGGAGGATTTCTTTTAATTGGTCTTTAAAAAAAAAGAATTCTGGCAATTGGAAAAAGACAACATGTTGCCTTGTGCATTTTGCTTTATTGCCCAAATAAAGATTTTGCAAAATGCCCGATTTCATGATATTGGGATCTGTACTGAATAGTTGATAATATATATACTATGTGGTATAAAATCCATATACTGTTCAGTACAGATATATTATACAGTATATATATATCCATCAACTACGAAGAATGGTTGCTGGAATTGGGGAGGTCTAGTTTAATGAAGAGAAGGACCAGGGGGGACATGATAGCAGTCTTCCAATATCTCAGGGGCTTCCCCAAAGAAGAGGCAGTCAAGCTCTTCTTCAAAGCGCCTGAAGGCAGGACAAGAAGCAAATGGATGGAAACTAATCAAGGAGAGAAGCAACCTAGAACTAAGGAGAAACTTTCTGACAGTGAGAACAATTAACCAGTGGAACTCCTTGCCTCCAGAAGCGGTGAATGCTCCAACACTGGAGGTTTTTAAGGAGACACCGGACAGCCACTTGGCTGAAATGACATAGGGTCCCCTGCTTGAACAGGGGGTTAGACTAGAAGATCTTCATGGTCCCTTCCAGTCTATTCTGATTAAACTGTTTAGTACAAATATAGTTTATAATATATATCCATATACTATTCAGTACAGATATATTATATAGTACATATCCATATACTCTGCAGTACAGATATATGTGTGTGTGTGCGTATGTGTATGTATATGTGTGTGTGTGTGTGTGTGTGTGTGTGTGTGTATAATTATATATTTGTTTTCTGAGGTTTTCGCGGGTGTTTGTATGTAGGTCTTTGGTTCTTCGGGTTTCCTCCCACGTAGAATTTGAAGTGTCTTGGCGACGTTTCGACGAAGTCCCATTCGTCATCTTCAGGCTGGTGCTTTTGGCTTCGTGCTTCTAGGAGTATATATATATATATATACTTCTTCTAGGAGTATAATATATATATTATCAGCACAGACATACTATATATAGTATATATCCATATACTATTCAGCACAAATCTCAGTCTCATGAAATACTACCAGATCAAGAATTTTTGCAAAATCTTTATTTTGTGCAGTATATTGTTGTCTGGCTGGCTACTAGGTGCTTGCTCCGAAATCTAACTCTCCCCCAATTTGGAGTCAAACACTTCATTCAAAATGTGATGACATAATTAGTTTGCTCTTTGCAACAGTCTTCTTCATCGCGAATGGGGTTGCTTCTAAAATGCCAGGGCCTTAACTCTCCATAAAAGAACTCCAGAAGGCATGGTTGCCTTCCTCTTCTGAGGAGTGCAGGTGAATTTTGGTGCTATGGTGAAGGACAAGGTATGTGCACCAAGGTTCTCCCTATGTTAGTGCCAAAGAATTTAAAGATAGCATTCCAGGATCACGCAGAGGTTCACTATGTTCAACATTATTTTCCCATGGTGTGCAGATGGATATCAAAGGAATATCTTGCACATGTTTTTCCAGTCCGAGGCTGCCTTTGGTGCTGGAGGTAATATATAGCTCTCCTGATCAGGAGCTATTGATAGCTTTATTCTGTGTGACTTTGTAATCTTCTTCTACGTTTTACAACCTTTAGAATAGGTGATTAATTAGGATCTATTAGGGCTTCCCTTTAGGAAAGACCTTTGAGAATTCCCCAAGTGTGTTAGTCTAGAACCAGGATTATTTCAAGCAAGTCAAACGTAGATTCACAGTCTTATGCAATTGTAGACTTATTCATACTCTTGAAACCAAGTTAATAATAATAATAATAATAATAATAATAATAATAATAATAATAATAATAATAATAATAATAATAATAATAATAATAATAATAATAATAATTATTATTATTTTGATCCCAGTTGGAAATAACATTACGGAGAAGAAAATTAACAAGGTAAGAGTCATCCATCATTCCTTTTATTTCATTGAATTGAATTGAATTATGAAGTATGATTAGAACAAAAGGAATTTGTGTCTGGTGCAGAAACTCTCAGTGGACATGTCAGGCAACTGAATAACAATAACAAAAACAAAATAATAATAATAATAATAATAATAATAATAATAATAATAATAATAATAATAATAATAATAATAATAATAATAATA
>JARGCV010000802.1:67500-85000 GCA_034064705.1 Bothrops alternatus | reverse complement strand
GTTTTTTTTTCTTTTCTTTTCCTCCCCCCCCCCCCCTTAAAAATAATGTTTCTAATTTTCTGGCAGTCCCGCTGACAGCTATACCCTTCTGTTTCATGAGTGGACTTTTCCAGGCTGCCTCAAACAATGCAATGATTTTAATTCTTCTTTCTGTAGCTTAGAAAAAAAAGAGCAGTTAACTAGACACACCTCTGAGCTGTTTTTGGAGTTCTGTCACCTTTTACTTCAACTATTGCTGCTCTTCTAGCATGTTGCATGCAAGTATAGGCGCACCAGTGTCTGTCAGGGCTGGTTCGTCTTGGAACCTGGTGGGATCTAGGATTGTCCTACACGGGAATATGAAGGGCGGAGGAGGAACCCTAAATCAGGGGTCTTCAACCTTGGCCCTTTTATGACGTGTGGACTTCAACACTCCCAGAATTCCTCAGCCAGGCATGCTGGCTGAGGAATTCTGGGAGTTGAAGTCCACAAGTCATAAAAGGGCCAAGGTTGACGACCCCTGCCCTAAATGTTCAGGTTCCAGAAGTGCTTTCCAAAAGGCAACTGGACTTTCTTGGGTTTCCCCCCGCCCTTGAAAACGTTTCACTTCTCATCCAAGAAGCTTCTTCAGTTCTGAAGAAAACATTTGAAACATTTGAAGAAAACGTTTCCTTGAACACATTTCACTCTTCAACTAAGAAGCTTGTTCAGTTCTGAAGCTTCTTGGATGAGAAGTGGGATGTTTTCAAGGAAAAAAAAGCATCCTTGGGTCAACCATGACCTGGATGATTGAGACTCTCCATGGACACCTAGATGTTCATCTGCAGCAATGACCTTGCGTGTGACTTTCGTTGGTTACTGAACTACTGACGATATCAAGCATTTTCAATGCTCACCAATTAATGTGCCAGATTTCTTGCTTTGGGCTTTCTAGATTTGCTTTTGAAGCCATCATGCACAGATTCTGAAGTGGTGGCGGTCAAAGTTCCAGCCCTACGTATCATGTCCACAGCTCATCCTTCATCACTGAGCAGTGGCTTGCCTGGAAGATGATTATCTGGAGTAGATGCCCTAGCAAATGCTTCCCTGTTTTCTACCATGCTCTTCAATATGGCTAGATAGATAGATAGATAGATAGATAGATAGATAGATAGATAGATAGATAGATAGATAGATAGATAGATAGATAGATAGATAGATAGATAGGTGGGTAGGTGGGTGGGTGGGTGGGTAGGTAGATGGATTGATAGGTAGGTAGGTTGATTGATAGGTAGGTAGGTAGCTTGATAGATAGGTGTGTAGCTTGATTGATAGGTGGATAGTTTCATTGATAGGTAGCTTGATAGATTGATAGGTTTTGTTGTTAGTTGCAAAGTCGTGTCTGACCCATCGTGACCCCATGGACAAGGTTCCTCCAGGCCTTCCTGTCCTCTACCATCTTCTGGAGTCCATTTAAGCTCATGCCTCCTGCTTCAGGGACTCCATCCAGCCACCTCATTCTCTGTAGCTTGATAGAGTGATAGAGGGATGATAAATGGATGTGCGTGTGTGTGTGCCTGTGTGTGTGTGTGTGTGTGTGTGTGTGTGTGTGAGAGAGAGAGAGAGAGAGAGAGAGAGGAAGTTAATTTCCTATGAGCAAACCACCTCTTATTTTTAAGTGATGTTATCTCTCCCAATATAACTCTGTGTTTTGTGTTTTTTTTAATACTTCATATTAATCATATCTTTTTGCACAGACTATCTTAAAATCAGAAAGCCAGTTTTGTGCAGTGGTGAAGGCAGCAGGCTAGACACCCGGAGACTGTGATTTGCCTTAGGCATGCAGCCAGCTGGGTGACTTTACCTAGTGTTGGCTCTAGGGAGGAGCCAAGAGAAAACCACGCCCCAAAACCTTGCCAAGAAAAATACAGGATTAATCCAGGCAGTAGCCAGGAGTTGACACTGTTCCAGAGGAAAAATACAGTTCAGCTATTTTATATCCTTCCTGCATAGATTTTCACGTACATATTAAACAGTGCATATCTTAATTAGATCCTGAATGATGTCTTGATGTTGTCTTATGTTTAAGCAGCATCTTTAAAAAAAACAACCGCCTATGTACAAGCTTTCCTACAGTACCCACCAAAACATAAGGTGGGGACGGAATGATCTGTGTTATGACAATAAATTGCTTCACATGGAGTTCTTTCTTAACAATGAACGTTGGAGCGTAGAAACAATAATGGAAATTTTTGAAGGCCTGACCTTGGACATAGTAACGTCTAAAGGATGGAATTGTGCATTGTGATATCGTGATGCAGGCTGCTCAAGTAAGTTGGGATGGAGTTTGCATTGTTAGTTTATATTGTACGTTTTCTATCCCCACTCCTTGCTATGGACACCTCTGGAAAGGCAAGTTAGGAAAAGAAGCGACAGTCTTGTGCCTCTTCTGAGGAGAACAACCTAGCGACAATGCGATTTAAGTGGGAATTGTTGGAAGCTGTGTGTTTGAGGATTCTTGAGAGCTAGAATATGAACTGAGCAGGGACTAATGAAGTGTATGTCTACAGTAGTGGCCAAAATTGTGGAAACCTTTTGGGAAAAGGGTACAGTAGAAATGCCACCTTTGGTTAAGTTTCCACCCATTTTTCTTCCCATTTGTTTATAACTGTAGCCTTGTTCACTCAATAATCCTATTTTACATCCCTTTCTGGGCGACCTGTCAACTCTTTGCACCATGACTTTAATTTTATGACGTTTTACAAGCTCACTAAATGAAAGAACACAAAAAAACCCAACCAGCTTGATAGCGATCACATAACACACCGACAAATGTCCTCCTCTCAGCTTCAATACGTGCCATCAATCACTGAGTCCTACTGTGATCTGATTGGTTCATTGCCCAAAGAAGATGACACCTGATTGGCTCTCTAAACACTCGTGCTCATTGGCTACAATCAGAGGAAGGAAAGCTACCTGAGATCAACCTGAGCAAGTTGTGCTTCCTTTTTCTGGTTATTTGGCTATAAATTTTCATAGAATACAGTACAGATAATTGAATAAACTATGTTGCATTACCTTCTCAATTAAATCATCTTTCCATTGATATATAATTTTATGGTACTACTCCCCCCAAAAAAAGTGGTGTTACTAGCCATCAAACCTCAAAAATACACTTTTCCCAAAAGGTTTCCACAATTTTGGCCACTCCTGTATTTATTGGGGGGAGGGCATGGTGGGCTAGAGGCTAAGACACTGTGCTTGTTAAGTGGAAGGTTGGCAGTTCAAGACCCAAGTACTGTATGATGGGGTGAGCTCCCGTTCCTTGCTCCACCTCCGGTCCACCTGGGAGTTCAAAAGTATGCAAATGCAAGTAGTTCAAGGTAACAGTGTTCTCTGAACCTCGGTGTATAGTCATGCCAGCCACATAATCATGGAAATGTCTTCTGACAATGCTGGCTCCCTCGGCAAGTAGGAAACGGAGACGAACACTGCCCCTTAGAGTTAGACATGACTGGACATGTTTTTCATGTCTGTATATATGGGCTCCAAGATCACCGCAGATGGGGACTGCAGCCAAGAAATTAAAAGACGCTTGCTCCTGGGGAGGAAAGCTATGACAAATCTAGACAGCATACTAGGTAGAAAGCAGAGACATCACCCTGCCAACAAAAGTGTGTATAGTCAAGGCCAAGGTTTTCCCAGTTGCAATGTATGGCTGTGAAAGTTGGACCATAAGAAAGGCTGAGCGCCAAAAAATGGAGGCCTTTGAACTCTGGTGCTGGAGAAGACTCCTGCGAGTCCCCTGGACTGTGAGGCGATCCAACCGGTCAGTCCTAGAGGAGATCAACCCTGACTGCTCTTTAGAAGGCCAGATCCTGAAGTGGAGACTCAAGTACTTTGGCCACCTAAGGAGAAGGAAGGACTCACTGGAGAAGAGCCTAATGCTGGGAAAGATGGAGGGCAAGAGAAGAAGGGGACGACAGAGAATGAGGTGGCTGGATGGAGTCACTGAAGCAGTCGGCGTGAGCTTCAATGGACTCCAGAAGATAGTAGAGGACAGGAAGGCCTGGAGGAACATTGTCCATGGGGTCGCGAGGGGTCGGACACGACTTCGCAACTAACAACAACAAGCCAAGTATAATATTCTAGTTACAAATCCTATCCTTCCAGTTATAATAAGACTTTTATTTCTAACAGTTATCTATTTTCTTAGCCATATTCAAACCTCTGTTTAGTAGCATAACATCCCATCTAATGGGCACTGAAAAAAGTGGCTTATGACCGTTTTTCACACTTGCGACCATCACCGCATCCCTGGGGTCACGTGATCAAAATTCAGATGCTTGGCAACTGGCAGCATCCTGGGGGGGGTCACCTGATCCCCTTTTGCGACCGTATGACAAGCAAAGTCAACGGGGGAAGACCAGATTCCCTTAAACAACCATGCCACTCACTTAAAAACTGCAGTGATTCACTTAACAATTGTGGCAACAGAGATCATAAAACGGGGCAAAACTCGACCATCTCGCTTAGGGACAGAAATTTGAAGCTCAACTTCTGGTCGTAAGTTTGAGGACTGCCTGCATTAGTGTTCCCACACGTTCACCTTATAGGAATCAGCAAATCCGAACACCAAGAATATACTCTTTGGAATAATAGATCTTCCTTCTTTCCTCTTTCTTCCTCTTGGTCTGTTTCTGTCTTTTTGTAATATTGTAATATTGTAATTTATTTATTTCTTTGACTTATATGCCGCCCTTCTCCCCAGACTCAGGGCGGCTCACAACAGTAATAATGGAAGAGATAAAATTAACAAATGAAGAATTACCGAATAAGAAAGAGAATATAGTTAAGAAATGTGAGAACGTAATGATGGAAATAATATGTTTAAATAAGAGAAGTACAAATGGTAAATAATATGTCTGTCTAAGGCTAAGTTGGATATGGTATTTGGAAATTAATAATAGCTGAAAACAGGATTTTGATTTATATAGGTAATGGGTTGCTGATAACTTTTATTGATTAATGGAATTTTTATTTAGGAATGTATTAACGAATGCATTTTATTTAGAAATGTATTAATTTGACTATGTTATGTTAATTGATAGAGAGGGAAATTTTAAGGAGTATTATTTGAGCCGTATATTTATGGTGTTATTATATTCAACTGATTACCCTATTTCCACGTTGGCTTTTAAGTTTCTGGGTGCAAAAATGGAAAAAACCAATAAAATTGTTTGAAGGGGAAAAAAAAATCCGAACACCTAGGAAACTGTATCCTAGCAAGGGAAGAGTGAAAGAACATCTGTTTTCAGTATGTGGGGTGGAACAATGCAAAACAAAATGGACTCTGATTAGCAATTTCTCAGCAGGTTGTTGATTGGGTGGAGCATCATCGGGCAAATCATATCAGCAAGATGCAGGTCGGGACCTGACAGTCTGCGTAGATAAGATTGCTCTTTGTTCAAAGTCAAGAACGGCCTGGAGAACAAGCCAATGTCTGCTTGTGCCTTTTTTAAAAGAATCCGAGCACAATCTTGTCTCCCGCCCTTAACATTTTTACTCGTGATAAGCAAACGATAGCCGTGATTGTTCTAGAAGGCCGTGGCAATGTTTCCTGCTCCAGGTGAGGGGAGGAATGATCTTAATCTTCTGACCTGCCATCTGAACTGAAGACTGAAGAAGATCTTGAGGGAAGGCATTGTGGTCTTATCTCAAAGGAACACAAGCGAGCCTACAAGCTGATAAGTCCGATGGGGGGTAACAATGCAATGCAGTTGCGACCATCCCAAGCTAAAAGTGAATGTGAGTGTAGAAGAACATGGTGAATAGATCAAAATATATTGTACCTCACAGTGAAGTAGCTGAGGTCTCAATAGACCCGTCCGTCCATCCATCCATCTACACACACACATGCACACACACACAGACACACAGAGAGAGAGAGAGAGAGAGAGAGAGAGTCTGTCTGTCTGTCTGTCTGTCTGTCTGTCTATCTATCTATCTATCTATCTATCTATCTATCTATCTATCTATCTATCCACCCATCCATCCACCCACCCACCCACCCACACATACATATATACATCATCTATCCTCTCTATCTCTCGCACACACACAAACACATCTATTTATCATCCCTCTATCAATCTATCACGCTACCTACTTATCAGTATATTAAGCTACCTACCTATTAATCTATCAAGCTACCTATCAATCAAGCTACCCACCTATCAATCAGGCTACATGCCTATCTATCAAGCTATCTACATACCTATCAATCCATCAATCCACCTACCCACCCACCCAGCCACCCACCCACCCCTACCCACCCACCCAGCCACCCAGCCACCCACCCCCCATCCATCTATCCATCTATCTATCTACCTATCTATCTATCTATCTATCTATCTATCTATCTATCTATCTATCTACCTACCTACCTACCTACCTACCTATCTACCTATCTAGCTATCCATCCACACACACACACACACATACATCATCCATCCATCCATCCATCCATCCATCCATCCATCCATCCATCCATCCATCCATCCATCCATCCATCTATCTATCTATCTATCTATCTATCTATCTATCTATCTATCTATCTATCTTTTTCTGTCTTCTATCCTTTGTCTTCTATTTTCTATCGATCTTCTAATCTTCTGCCTTCTATCTTCTAATCATCATCATCATCATCATCATCATAATAGTAAAGTTGGAAGGGACCTTGGAGGTCATCTAGTCCAACCCCCTGCTCAGGCAAGAAACCCTACACCATTTCGGACAAATGGCTGTCCAGTCTCTTCTTAAAAACCTTTTAAATCTTCTATCAGTATTAGTAAGATAATTCCAGTGCAGTGATACTCAAACAACGCAGGTACCTGCTTCTTCTAATGAAAAACGAAGTAACAGCTAATGAAAAGCATTTGTAAACATGCATTTGAAACCAGGGAGAAAGACTTTTGTTCAATCTTTGCTCTTTAGAGGAGTGGGAGCTCCGTGTGTTTGGCTGGAAACCAAATTTAGAAGGGGTGAGACAAAGAATGTAATCAAGCCTTTCTAGCTAATAGCTGCAATTCATGTCCTCCCCTCTGATACTTCTTGACCAAAATGTGGATGTATTTCAGGAAGAAAAAGACCATTCAGCCTGAAATTATTGCTGACTTTTTCCCCCTTCTGAATACTCACACACACACACACACACACACAGAGAGAGAGAGAGAGAGAGAGAGAGAGAGAGAGAGAGAGAGAGAGAGAGAGAGAGAGAGAGAGAGAGAGAGAGAGAGAGAGAGAGAGAGAGAGAGAGAGAGAGAGAGAGAGAGAAATCGAGTTCATTTTGGTATTCCTTGGCTTATGAGCATTTTAACAACCATTCAAAGTTAAAACAATGCTGAAAAAAATGTTATTTATGCCTATTTCTCACATGTATGGCTGATAACAGCATCCCTAGGGTCACGTGATCACAATTGGGATGCTTGGTAACCCCACATGGATTTGCGATGATTGCAGCTTCCCAGGGTCACGTGGCTGTGACAAACCAAGTCAATGGGTGAAGTGGATTCAGTTAATAACCCTGTGATTCCCTTGACCACAATGATTTGCTTAACGTATGTGGCAAAAAAAAAAAAAAAAAAGTTGCAAAATCAAGCATGACTCTCTGAAGGACCATTTTGCTCTGCAGTTAAAGTTCTGCTCCCAGTTGTGTTTGTAAGTCAAGCACTGTCTACAAACCGAAATTGTTCTTATCAGTTTAGCCAGGCTTCAGTTGCGTTGACTCTCCATGTTTGCTATTATCTCTTTTGAAAGTCTGCTTAGGTCTCCCGGATCCATATTTTGAGGGAACTTCAGAATAAGAGAACTGTAAGAGGTCAAAGGAGCAGAGAGAAGCAGCTGTAACACCCTGCGACGGTGTGAGGAAGCATGTGGTGTAATCAAAGTTGTGCCTTCCTGACAGTGGCAACCGTGGGAGCACTGCTCGCCATCCTCGGAGGAGTTTTGATCCCAGTTGGAAATATCATTATGGAGAAGAAAATTAACAAGGTAAGAGTCATCCATCATTCCTTTTGTTTCTGCATCGTTTTCCCCACTTTCTTCTCAACATTGAATTGAATTGAATTATGAAGTATGATTAGAACAAAAGGAATTTGTGTCTGGTGCAGAAGCTCTCAATGGACATGCCAGGCAACTGAATAACAAAAACAAAATAATAATAATAATAATAATAATAATAATAATAATAATGATGATGATGATGATAATGATAATGATAATGATAATGATAATGATAATGATAATGATAATGATAATGATAATGATAATGATAATGATAATAATAAAGTTGGAAGGGACCTTGGAGGCCATCTAGTCCAACCCCCTGCTCAGGCAAGAGACCCTACATCATTTCAGACAAATGGTTGTCCAGTCTCTTCTTTAAAACTTCCAGTGTGGGAGCATTCACAGCTTCTGGAGGCAGGTTGTTCCACTGGTTAATTGATCTGTCAGAAAATTTCTCCTTAGTTCTAGGTTGCTTCTCTCCTTGGTTAGTTTCCACCCGTTGCTTCTTGTCCTGCCTTCAGGTGCTTTGGAGAATAGCTTGACTCCCTCTTCTTTATGGCAGCCCCTGAGATACTGGAACGCTGCTATCATGTCCCCCCTCGTTCTTCTCTTCATTAAACTAGACATCCCCAATTCCAGCAACTGTCCCTTGTATGTTTTAGCCTCCAGTCCCCTAATCATCTTTGTCGCTCTTCTCTGTACTCTTTCTAGAGTCTAAACATCTTTTTTACATTGTGGTGACCAAAACTGGATGCAGTATTCCAAGTGTGGCTTTAACAAGGCAGTGTAAAGTGGTATTGACCATGTGATCTTAATGATAATCATCATCATAATATCAATAAGAGGGGGAGTAAGAAAGAAGTGGAAACAAAATCTTAACAAAGGCAGAAAGCAGCCCCAGTCTTTCTTAATAGCTTCAAGCAGAAGTCTCAACTTTTTAGAGATGGATATGTGTACCTATTCAGAAAGACTGGGCCAATCTATTCATAAACAAAATGCCTTCAGCCCCAATACCTGATGGGATTAAGAATTTACATTCCCCCACACAAATTCTAAGGACAGAGCATGTCCTTTAGGACATAATAGGATTAACCCACCACCATTGACACAAGGCTCACTACATTGCACAAGCCCCTGGAGCATCTCAATCAGAAGGTATAAAAATCCACCCACGCTCAACTCCATTTTGTCAGCTGTCCCAGAACTGCATGCTGTTGCTGGTTCTGCTCATCAATAAACAGACCTTCTTTCCAAAGCAGCCTCCATTTTATTCCCGACTTGGAACTGGACCTGATTTTTCTTTCAACATTGTCATTAAAAGAAACCTGTAGAATCTCAGGAAATGCTTCTCTTTCCCCTGTTTTCTTTGGTCAGCTATGAGCTCTTCAGATAATCTGTGAGCTCCAAGGTCCCTTCCACTGCTGCTATTCTGTTATTCTGTTATTGTTTGCAAGCCACACACCACCCTGAGCTACAAAAGAGAGGCAGACGTAAATTACCCAGGAGGTTTTTGTGGCCGATGGGGGCACCTCATTCTACCATCATTTCACCCTGACTGTCTTCCAATCCTCTTGCAAATATGACCAGCATCCTTACAGTATTTCTTCTTAGATCTCACCAAGCTAGAACATTAAACAATCTCTGAACATAATTTAAAATTACACATCAAAGTTGTATATCCAGTAAAACAACCTCTCGGAAAAATTTAGCTCAGCAAATCACCAAACACTTGTTTGTGGTTGACCAGATGTAACTTGGCTTCTGTTCTCTCGTTTAGCAATTACTCCAGTTCTCCTTCTGAACCAAGTGCTTAAGGGATAATTAAGACATAATGGCTAAATCTGCATATTTTTCTGTAGCCACAAGTGGTTCTTTTACTTGTCAACTCAGTCAGTGAGAAATCACGATCTCCTGCTTCAACTGTTCCAATTTTGGAGGCAACAAGGCAACAGTCTTGGAAGAAAACAACAATTGTGAAGTATGATTAGAACAAAAGGAATTTGCATTGTAAAGTGGTAATAACACTTCATGTGATCTTAATGATCACCATCATCATAATATCAATAAGGGAGGGGGAGTAGGAAAGATAATAAGAAGGGTAAATAATAACAATACTACAGCCATGCTACATGGCAAATACACATAGACATTAGGCAGTCCTGTGAGAATTATATGATCAGCAGAGTGATGGCATGGGGGAATAGCAATAGCAATAGCACTTAGACTTATATACCACTTCATAGTGCTTTTATAGCCATCTCTAAGTGGTTCACAGAGGCAGCATACAGACCCCAACAATCTGGGTCTTCATTTTACCTACCTCGGAAGAATGGAAGGCTGAGTCCACTTTGAGGTGGTAAGACTCGTACTGCCAAACTGCAGACAGCCGGCAGTCAGCAGAAGTAGCCTGCAGTACTGCATTCTAACCACTGCGCCACCATGGGATAAGAAAGATAACAATAATACTACAGCTGTACAATATGGGTAAATACACGTAGACGTAAGACAGTCCTGTGAGAATTAGGTGATCAGCAGAGTGATGGCATGGGGGATAAGAAGGATAATTTGCCCAGGTTCGCCTGGTGCACCAGCTGCGGCCCTATTTGGACCGGGAGTCTCTTCTCACAGTCACTCATGCCCTTATCACCTCGAGGCTCGACTACTGCAATGCTCTCTACATGGGGCTACCTTTGAAAAACGCTCGGAGACTTCAGGTAATGCAGAATGCAGCCGCGCGAGCAGTGTTGGGCTTGCCCAGAAATGCCCACATTTCGGCATCACTCTGCAAGCTGCATTGGCTGCCAATTGGTCTCCGAACGCAATTCAAAGTGTTGGTTATGACCTATAAAGCCCTACATGGCATCGGACCAGGTTACTTACAGGACCGTCTGCTGCCCCATGAATCCCAGCTGCCAGTTAGGGCCCACAGAGTCGGCCTTCTCCAGGTCCCGTCAGCCAGACAGTGTCGCCTGGCGGGGCCTAGGGGAAGAGCCTTCTCTGTTACGGCCCCAGCCCTCTGGAACCAACTCCCCCCGGAGATCCGTGTCGCCCCCACCCTCTCCGCCTTTTGTAAATTACTCAAAACACACCTCTGCCGGCAGGCCTGGGGCAGCTAACACCTTGCCCCAAGCCAGTGTATGTCTGTGTGTATGCTGAATGATTGGTTTTTTTAAAAAATTAAGAGGTTTTATATTTACATGTATTTTTATATGTTGATTTCTACTGTGTTGTGAGCCGCCCTGAGTTCTCCGGAATAGGGCGGCATAGAAATCGAATAAATAATAATAATAATAATAACTACAGTCATACAATATGGGTAAATATAAATTTTAGGCATTTTTCTTTATTTTAGAATGCAACTGAGGATACTGTAGGATCTATCCTGTTGTCTGGGCAAAATCCAGTTCCAAATAACACAGTTTATTTTATTTATTTATTTTTGTGATTTCTATACCGCCCCCCCTCCCGAAGGACTCGGGGCGGTGTACAGCCCAATTAAAAACATCAACATACAAAAAGTAAAATGATTAAAAATGGATTAAACAATTTGGCCCAGAAACATTTGAAACCCAATACATTATCTTAAAAGCTCGATCCCCTAAAACAATTATAACCTGTTGGTACTGGAGCTCCTATCCCAGGCCAGCTTGTCGAAAAAGATGTGTTTTTAATTCTCGACGGAAGGAACGCAATTCCGTCATCGTACGGAGTTCGGGCGGGAGCTCGTTCCAAAGCGTTGGAGCTCCCACAGAGAAGGCTCTCCCCCTGGGGGTCGCCAGCCGACATTGTCTGGCCAACGGCACCCTGAGGAGACCCACTCTGTGGGAGCGTACCGGACGGCGGGAGGTATTTGCTGGCAGAAGGCGGTCCTGTAGATATCCGGGTCCGATGCCATGGAGCGCTTTAAAGATGGTCACTAACACCTTGAAATGCACCCAGAAGGCCACCGGCAGCCAGTGCAGCTCACGCAGGAGCGGTGTTACATGGGAGCGCCATGACGCTCCGGTCACTACCCGCGCGCGGCCGCATTCTGGGCCAGCTGAAGCCTCCGGGTGCACCTCAAGGGGAGCCCCATGTAGAGTGCATTACAGTAGTCCAGCCTGGAAGTAACTTTAGCTGTTGATAATCTTTTCAAATCTAATGTTTTATGGTGAGCTCTAAGCACCGATGCTGCTCAGGTGCTTTGTCTAAAAGGAAATTAAAGTAAATGTCTGGTTTTTATTTCTTCTCTCTTCTGCCTCATCAGAGTTAGACCACTTGAATGTTGCATTTCCATGCATGCATTCTGCTTGCGTGGCAAACATTGTTGACGTGTGCTTCTTCTCCAAAAGGCTTCCGATTCCCCAAGGATCTTTGTTACTACCACAATTTCCTCTTGAGCACTTTCAAGCAGCTTTCCAAATTTCCAAGAGCTTCAAGGATCAGATGGGAGCTTAGACCTTTTCTGAACATTTCTTGCTACCCGCCGTTGATTGGCAATGCGATCTTGTAATCAGGTTCATTATTATTTAAACACTAGTCTGGCACAACCTCAGCCAAGCAGCCAGAAGGGTTTTCTGAAATGTTATTGTAGGAAGGCCTCCCTCCCTAGATTAAAATATTCTTTATTCTTAATATGAAAAAGAGGCAGACTATTATATTTCCCCAAAGGGGAAATGGGAAACAAAATCTTAACAAAGGCAGAAAGCAGCCCCAGTCTTTCTTAATAGCTTCAAGCAGAAGCCTCAACTTTTTAGAGATGGATATGTGTACCTATTCAGAAAGACTGGGCCAATCTATTCATAAACAAAATGCCTTCAGCCCCAATACCTGATGGGATTAAGAATTTACATTCCCCCACACAAATTCTAAGGACAGAGCATGTCCTTTAGGACATAATAGGATTAACCCACCACCATTGACACAAGGCTCACTACATTGCACAAGCCCCTGGAGCATCTCAATCAGAAGGTATAAAAATCCACCCACGCTCAACTCCATTTTGTCAGCTGTCCCAGAACTGCATGCTGTTGCTGGTTCTGCTCATCAATAAACAGACCTTCTTTCCAAAGCAGCCTCCATTTTATTCCCGACTTGGAACTGGACCTGATTTTTCTTTCAACATTGTCATTAAAAGAAACCTGTAGAATCTCAGGAAATGCTTCTCTTTCCCCTGTTTTCTTTGGTCAGCTATGAGCTCTTCAGATAATCTGTGAGCTCCAAGGTCCCTTCCACTGCTGCTATTCTGTTATTCTGTTATTGTTTGCAAGCCACACACCACCCTGAGCTACAAAAGAGAGGCAGACGTAAATTACCCAGGAGGTTTTTGTGGCCGATGGGGGCACCTCATTCTACCATCATTTCACCCTGACTGTCTTCCAATCCTCTTGCAAATATGACCAGCATCCTTACAGTATTTCTTCTTAGATCTCACCAAGCTAGAACATTAAACAATCTCTGTGAACATAATTTAAAATTACACATCAAAGTTGTATATCCAGTAAAACAACCTCTCGGAAAAATTTAGCTCGCCAAATCAGCAAACACTTGTTTGTGGTTGACCAGGTCTAACTTGGTTTCTGTTCTCTCCTTTAGCAATTACTCCAGTTCTCCTTTTGAACTAAGCACTTAAGGGATAATTAAGACATAATGGCTGAGTCTGCACATTTTTCTGCAGCCACAAGTGGTTCTTTTGCTTGTCAACTCAGTCAGTGAGAAGTCACAATCTCCTGCTTCAACTTTTCCAATCTTGGAGGCAACAAGGAAACGATCTTGGGGGGAAAAAACAAACTAGCAATTTCCTTCCTTTCTCAGCAAGGAAGTAGTTTTTTTAAAAAAAAACTGTTAAAACTGTTTTAAACTGTTAAAAAAAAATCAAGTTTTGACCTTGGTTAGAATAAATAAAAGGAATGTAAGCTCTTCTGAATTCAAGAAGTATGCAAACAATAAGAGCTCTTTGGTCAGGTTAAAAAAAAAAAAGTCAACAGTTGACGTAGCCTTGACATGACCGTTGCCATGGTCGTTTCATATCTATTGTAAAATACAAATATATTTGCCGCCTGTCATAAATAGCCCACACAGCTGGTTCCAGATTAAGGAAATGCCTGCATGGTAGAAAATTATGGCGCATTCTTAAGTTGGACTTTTGCTAAGATTCATTTTAGTGCAGTTGTCTATGCTTATCATTTCTATATGCCTACATTCTATAATCAATTTGTTGAAGGCTGGGCTATAGGATAACTGAGTAGAACACAACATAGAATAATACCCCCTGCTCAAGAAGGAAATCTTATATTATTTCAGATCAATGGCTGTCCAGTCTCTTTTGAAAGCCTTCGGGGATGGAGCACCCACAATATCTGGTTGATGCTTTCACCATTAGGAAATTTCTCCTTTCTTCTAGATTGGAATCTCTCCTTGGTTAGTTTCCATCCATTCTTTCTTATCTTGCCTTTTGGTGCTCTGGAAAATAATTTGAGACCCTCATCTTTTTAGGAGCCCCTCAGATACTGGAACATTGCCATCATGTCTCCCTTAGTCCTCTTTTCATGCTGAATGACAGACAATTTTCATGCTGAAAATTATCTTTGGTTTTCTTTTTTTAAATCAAAGGCTAGAAATTTGGCCCGGAGTGAGGATGAAGGTTGTTTCTACTAGACCACTGACTTTTAGTATCTCGTTTTCATGCTCCTTTCTAATCTCTGGATTGATCAGAGAGTTATTCCATCCACTGCAATTATACAGGGCATGTTTGTGTAACATGTGGTCACCAGGTCTGTTGCACTACAAAGCTAATTATCTTCCACCGCTGTTCCATGAAACAGCTTGTTCTGGAGTAGGAGTTGATGATGTAGGTAAGCAAAAAGGCTAAGCAAGTCCAGCCTAAGTGAACCAATGATTCTGACACTGCTAAATAGTTGCATAACATCCAGATAAAAGACAGTAAGAGAGGCACCTCTCATCCATTTCATGTCCCAGAGGACAGCAGAGATGCCTGTTTTGATCACCAGAGCAGGTGGTGGCCCCTGGTCACCTTTTCACCTTTGACTTGGAAAAGCTACGCAGGGCTGGGCCTGATTATCATGAGAAGCGCCTCCCTTATGAAACCAGATTGCAACGCCTTGGTCTCTTCAGCCTTGAAAGACGGCGTTTAAGGGGTGACTTGATCGAAGTGTATAAAATCATGCATGGGATAGAAAAGGTGGATAGAGAAAAATTCTTTGCTCTATCACACAATACCAGGACAAGGGGGCACTCCCTAAAGCTCATAGCTAAGAAGTGAGGACAAATAAAGGGAAATATTTCTTCACCCAGAGGGTCGTTGATTTATGGAATTCACTTCCAGAAGGGGTGGTGACAGCTGTCAGCCTTGACAGCTTCAAGCAGGGTCAGACAGAGTCATGGATGCCAAGTGTATCGGTGGTTATTAAAACGGATGTCCATGTGCCGCCTCTATGTTGGTTGAGGCAGGCAGGATTCCTTGAGTACCATTGTTGGGGGTCAAGGGAAAGGGAGGGTTTTGCCTTCTCTTCTGCTCAAGATCCCATGTACATTTGGTGGGCCACTGTGTGACACAGAAGGCTGGACTCGATGGGATTTGGCCTGATTCAGCATGGCTCTTTTTATGTTCTTATGAAGGGGACAATAGAAAATTTCAAAATGGTAACTTCAATTGGCTGCAGCATCCTGGAATTAAAAAAAAAAAGGCAATGACAAATCACTTACTGAACATAGAATATCGAAAGGGACCTTGGAGGTCTTCTAATCCAACTACCTTGGTCAAGCAGGAAACTCTGTACCATTTCAGACAAATGGGTGTCCAATCTCTTCTTAAAACTTCCGGTCTTGGAGCATTCACGACTTCTGGAGTCAAGTCGTTCCACTGATTAATTGTCCTCATTGTCATGAAATGTCTTCTTAATTCTTATCTCTTTTTGGTAAGCTTCCATCCCTGTTACTTCTTATTCTGCCCTCAGGTGCTTTGGAGATTTGTGAGATCCCTCAAATATTGGAACGCGGCTACCATGTCAGTTCCTTATATGGCAATCTACAGTAGCGGCCAAATTTGTGTGAACCTTTTGGGAAAAGTGTACCATAGAAATGCTACCTTTGGTTAAGTTTCCACCCATTTTTTTTCTAATGTCTTTATAACTGTAGCCTTGTTCACTCATAATACTATTTTACATCGCTTTCTGGGCGACCAGTCGACTCTTTGCACCATGACTTTAATTTTATGACATTTTACACGAAAGAACACAAAAAAAACCCAACCATCTTGATAGCGATCATATCACACCCGACAAATGTCCTCCTCTCCGTTTCAATACATGACATCAATCACTGATCCTACTGTGATCTGATTGGCTCATGGCCAAAACAAGATGACACCCGATTGGTTCTTAAACACTCACGCTCATTGGCTACAATCAGATGAAGGAAAGCTACCTGAGATCAACTGAGCAAGTTATGCTTCCTTTTTCTGGTTATTGGGCTATAACATTTCATAGAACACAGTACAGATAATCGAACAAACTTGTTGCATGACATTCTTGATTAAAGATCTTTCCACTGATATATAATTTTATGGGGGTGTTATTAGCCATCAAACCTCAAAAATATACTTTTCCAAAATGGTTTCCACAGTTTTGACCATTACTGTATATATTTATCGTACAACAAGTCACTTCCTTATATTGCGTCCAGAAGGTTTCAGAAGGGTGTCCATAGAGTCACTAACTGAGCTCAACTCAGATGAGACTTTATTTTTAATATTCATGGATGGACTGCAGAGAGGCAAAACCGGACAGATAGACAAAGAGGGAAGGGCCCACCCAGTGTCAGAAGGAAATTCACAGTAGAACAGTGGTGGCGAACCTATGGCATGGGTGCCAGAGGCGGCACTCGGAGCCCTCTCTGTGGGCACACGTGCCATTGCCCCAGCCTTGCCTACTCCCGTGACCCCCTCACCAGCAGCCCCCCTGGAGGACAGTCGCCCCCCAAGCATGGCCCATGCGGAACAGCGCAGACAAGGACATGGCAGCAGACAGCGTAGGCACCCCATCGCACAAAGTTGATGCTGCGGGGCGCGGGCAGGGGCGTGGCCGCCATGGCGCTGCTGGGTGATGTGCGATGGGCCCTGGAGGCAGTGAGTGGCCCCGTGGGCAGGCAGGGTGGGGGTGGGGTGAGGGTGGGGCAGGAGGTGGAGCGGGGGCGGGACCAGGTTTTGGGCACTTGGTCTCTAAAAGGTTCGCCATCACTGCAGTAGGACATGGGACCATCAGCACCCCCCCACACACACAGAAGAAAAAATGCCCCTCCAGTAATGGAGCTACTGCAGAGCAAGTTCTTCCATAAGCCTTTAGCTAATCCTCTTTTCAAGCCATGCAGATTGTGCAACACAGCACACCAAGGTGTGATTGCAGCGGTTGCCTCCTGTGCATTCCATAGATTAGCAAAACTTTGTTTTGATTGTCTTGACTGTGCGTTTATTCTTTTC
>JARGCV010000802.1:15000-65000 GCA_034064705.1 Bothrops alternatus | reverse complement strand
CACAGTCCGTCCTTCCTCCTCCTCCTCCTCCTCCTCCTCCTCCTCCTCCCTTCTAGCATTGATGATGTCACCTACTCTGGTTATGAAATGTCTGCAAGAAAACAACCCAGTTCAGAGATCACCAAGGGCCCCACAGTCCGTCCTTCCTCCTTCTCTTCCTCCTCCTCCTCCCCCCTCCCAAATTCTTGTATTGTTACACTGAGAGGTTCCTCAAGATTATTATCTGAAGATAGATAGTGGAGCCCTTGGCTGAGTTGGTCTTTCTTGGCAATCACTAAGGTTGTATTCATTGTCATAAAAAAAAACAAAACCCTGAGCTTTCTTTGTATCTTTCATCCCCAACAAAAAAAGTTAGAAATAAAGCTAGTTAATTCATTCTGTATGCCAGGTCCTCCCTCGCTCAACTCCCTGTCCAGCGCTTCTTACAACTGCAACAAGGGATGAAAATTAAGAAATCCACCTTAGCAAACACCCCATGCTCTGTAATCTCTAAAGAGTAAGAGAGCCAGGTCACAGTGACATTGTGAATTCAATCAAATATTTGTACCAGCTTTTTAAAGATGGTTTTCCCCCAGTCACTGCTAATCTGAAGCTTCATAAATCAGAGTGTTACTTTTTAAGCAAACCCAGATAGTCAT
The DNA here is from genome assembly GCA_034064705.1 of Bothrops alternatus. Lineage (NCBI taxonomy): Eukaryota > Metazoa > Chordata > Lepidosauria > Squamata > Viperidae > Bothrops > Bothrops alternatus. Next base: position 64,362 of record JARGCV010000802.1, on the reverse strand, counting down.
AAAATGCCTAATTGGAAAAAGCCTGCATGCCCAAGAAAGTTGAAAATGGCAGGAACCACTCTTGTTGACTTGTACACCAGCCTTGCTTGGGAAAATCAACAAAATAATTTGATACATTATCAGTTACAACAGTGGTGGAGAACCTATGGCACATGTGCCAGAGGTGGCACTCTGAGCCCTCTCTATGGGCACGTGCGCCATCGACCCAGCCTCGCCTCCCCTCACAGCCCCCTCCTCACCAGCAGCCCCTGGAGGAGAGTCACCCCTGGGCGTGGCCCACACGTAGTAGTGCAGCCAAGAACATGGCAGTTGGGTAACGGGGACAAGACTCTGCCCTTGCGCCTCATTGCGTGCAGATGATGCTGTGGGGCTCAGGCAGAGGGCGTGGCTTCCATGGCACTGCAGGGCTGCCTGGGTGATCTGCGATAGTCCATGGAGGCAGTAGGTGGCCCTGTGGGCTGGTGGGGTAGGGGAGCAGAGCGGGGCAGGCGGGGTGGGCAGGAGCTGGGGCAGGGCGGTTATGGGGCACTCGGTATCTAAAAGGTTCTCCATCACCGAGTTATACTGTAGGAGAAGGGCAGGCAGAGCCTGGGGGGATGGAGTCAAGAGAGGAATCAGCCTAGAATCATTACGTTCAATTTTTTTATCTAGTAGTAATTTAGTGAGGTGTCCTTGGTGCTCTCTGAGCTGGATTGTTTTCTTGCAGACGTTTCATGACACAAACTAGGTAACAACATCACTGCTGGAGGAGGAGGAGGAAGAGGAGGAGGAGGAGGAGGAGGGTTGTAGGGTCCTTGGTGCTATCTGAGCTTGGTAGTTTTCTTGCAGACATTTTATTACCGAAATAGTCAACATCATCAGTGCTAGTAAGGAGTTTGCTGTCAGTTTATATTCTGGTGGCTTCCCTTGTTGGTGGGGTTGATTTTAGAGATTCTTTGATTGGGCTGTTTGCTGTCGACTTCTCTGGCAGTCTCTTGATTGGAGTATTGTTTACTTGATTGTTGTTTGGATGTTTACCTTGGAGTTAATCTATGCTGATCTGGGCGCTGATTGCTAGTGGATCTTCAGGGTCACCTGAGTAGTGTAAATGTGTGTAGAGTCTTCTTGGCTGCAGGACACAGGTCAACCTCCAGGTGGCCTCAACGACTCTCCAAAACAGGGATGTCAAACTGCTGTCCTGTGGGCCGGTTGTGTCATACGGATGCTGTGCCCACCCCAGCTCTGGCAATGCAACTGTTAACAGCAACCCCGTGATCACATGTTCAAATATGGCTCATATTTATTTATTTATTTTATTTTATTTATTTGTTTAAACTTATGTGCCGCCCTTCTCCTAAGACCCAGGGCGGCTCACAATAACAATACAAGTAAAAACATAGCATAGAATCAATTAAAATTACTAATTACAATGCTATATAAAAACTAGATAAATTTATTACACTCATACAACACACAATCACAGTCAAAGGCCCAGGGGCAGAGTGCAGCTCACACGCCCCAAACCTGTCTGCATAAATGTGTCTTTAACAATTTCTGGAAAGCTAGGAGGGAGGAAGCAGTACGAACCTCTGAGGGAAGCTGGTTCCAGAGGGCTGGGGCAGCAACGGAGAAGGCCCTTGCCCTAGGCCCCGCCAGATGACATTGTCTAACAGACGGGACTCGTAGGAGGCCAACCCTATGCGCCCTGACCGGTCGCTGGGATTCATGAGGCAGAAGACGGTCCCGCAAGTATCCTGGTCCATTGCCATAAAGGGCTTTATAGGTCATAACCAACACTTTGAATTGTGTTTGGAGACCAATAGGTAGCCAGTGCAGCTCACGGAGGGCTGGAGTGATATGAGCATGTCTTGGGAGACCCAAGACAGCTCGCGCGGCCGCATTCTGGACTACTTGCAGTCTCCGGACATTCTTCAAAGGTTGCCCCATGTAGAGAGCATTACAGTAGTCGAATCTCGAGGTGACAAGGTTGATGGTTGCAGTGTCTCACTTAACAAATGTTTCACTTAGCAACCAACATTTTGGGCTCATTTGTGATCGTCAGCAAAAGGACTAGCTGTCTTGGCATTAACGACCCAATCAAACTGCATTCAATTTAGGAGCAAGTAGATATAGGCTTAAAGTGCCTGAAACGCCCTTGGAAAACTGTGGCTTAATTTTTTTTTTTTTAGCCTACCGATTCATTATGAAAAACAAAGTGAGCTTGGTGCACACTCTGCTGTTCAGAACTCAAAATTCACGATGCAGGATTTTTGCATTTGTGGACTTAGTTTGACTATAAGTTGGGAAAGAACAATGCCACCAGACCAGCTGGTATTAAAGAAGCAGATAGAAATTACCGTTTTCCCCCCCCCAAAATAAGATCCAACTGGAAAATAAGCCCTAGCACAGGTTAGGCAACCTTGGCTCTTTTATGGCTCATGGACTTCAACTCCCAGAATTCATGAGCCAGCATGGCTCAGCTTGGAAACCTCTCCCTTTCCCCTCAGCGTGGCTGACTCAGGAATTCTGGGAGTTGAAGTCCATGAGTCATAAAAGAGCCAAGGTTGCCTACCTCTGGCCTAGGCCTAGGCCGCTTTCTGACTCGTGGACTTCAACTCCCAGAATTCCTGAGCCAGCATGGCTCAGCTTAGAAACCTCTCCCTTTCCCCTCAGCGTGGCTGGCTCAGGAATTCTGGGAGTTGAAGTCCACGAGCCATAAAAGAGCCAAGTTTCCACACCCCTGCCCTAGCATGATTTTTCAGTATGCTCATAATCTAAGCCCCACCCCAAAAATAAGCCCCAGTTAAGATCATCAGCCAGACAGATGCATATACCTGTATTTCCCCGAAAATAAAACCAGGTCTTATTTATTTATTTGTTTGTTTGTTTGTTTGTTTGTTTAGTTTTGCCTCCAAAAGAGGCACCAAATCTTATGTTTGAGGTAGGCCTTACCTCGCTTCCGGCACCAACAGCCCCACCCAGCCGGTCCACTTCTTCTGGGGCCAAAGTTCTGCAGCTGCATTCGGGCCTGCATTTTGCCTTTCAGGCCTTTCCAGGAGGCCTAACCAGCCGAGTACCGAGCTATGGATTCAATCCATAGCTCAGTCCTTGGCTGCAGTGGCCTTCCAGAAAGGCCTGTGACTGAGAAATGCAGGCCTGGATGCAGAAGATGCCACATAAGAAGTGGGCTAGCATGGAGAAGCCTGGCTGCAAGTGGGTGTGGGGCGTGTGGGGCAGCTCCGCACCCCACTCCTACCCTAGCTTGATTTTTAGGTATGCGCCTTGCCCCAAAACTAGGGCTTATTTTTGGGCTAGGGCTTTTATTAGGCCCACTCCCCAAAATTAAGCTAGGGCTTATTGTTGGTGTAGGCCTTACTTTCGGGAAAACACGGGAGGACCGCTTTCCCCGAATATAAGCTCTAACCGGAAAATAAGCCTTAAGGCAGCGGTTCTGAACCTGTGGGTCGCGACCCCATTTGGGGTCGAACGACCATTTCACGGGGGTCGCCAAGCACCACAGTCCGCCATTTTTTTTTGGTCAGCCATTTTTTTTTGGTCGGCCATTTTTTTCCCTATCGCGATGTGGGCCGTCACGCCACGCATGCGCGATGCACCCTGTCACGCTGTGCATGCGTGATGCACCCCGTCGCGCCGTGCATGCATGATGCGGGCCGGGGTCGAACCCTGGAAAAGGTTGAGAACCGCTGCCTTAAGGAGTCTTTTGGAGCAAAAATTAATATAAGACCGGGTCTTATTTTTGAGGAAAAATGAGGAGTTGTGGTTGATTATTTCTACAGATGCCTGTTTTTAGTTTTTAGGGAAAAGGTTACTTTCTCCCCATCCTGCGCCTAAATATCGCTTTGAAATAAAGCCAATTATTATATTACAATTCCACCATAACAACCAAGGGGTTTTTCCACGAAACATCATAGATAGGCCTCGACTTACAACAGTTCATTTAGTGACCGTTCAAAGTTACAACGGCCCTGAAAAAAGTGACCTAGGACGGTATTTCACACTTACGACCGTTACGACATCCATCCATAGTCCCGTGATCAAAATTCAGACTCTTGGCAACTGACATGTACTTATGACGGTTGCAATGTCCCGGGGTCCCATGACCCCCCCCCCTCCATTTGCGAACCTCTGACAAGCAAAGTCAATGGGGGAAGCCAGATGCACTTAACAACGGTGTGACTGGTTTAACAGATGCAGGGATTCCCTTAACAACTGTGGCAGGAAAGGTCGTAAAATGGGGCAAAGGTCCCTTGACAAATGTCTCACTTAGCAACAAAAGTGTTGGGCTTGATTATGGTCATAAGTCGAGGACTACCTGTATCTAGGCCACTCTTTCTTCCAGCCAGCAATGTTCATAAAAATGTCTATTCTGACGGATGTAGGAAAACCAAAACATATTAAGCCTCTACATGGGGCTTCCCTTGAAGTGCACGCGGAGGCTTCAACTGGTGCAGAATGCGGCCGCGCGGGTGGTAGTGGGGGCACCCTGTCGGGTACGAATGGCCCCCATCCTGCGCGAGCTGCACTGGTTGCCGGTGGCTTTCCGGGTGCGCTTCAAGGTACTGGTTACCACTTTTAAAGCGCTCCATGGCATAGGACCCAGTTATTTACAAGACCGCCTTCTGCCAGTAAACACCTCCCATCGACCAGTTCGCTCCCACAGGGAGGGCCTCCTCAGGGTGCCATCGGCTAAGCAGTGTCGGCTTGTGGCGCCCAGGGGGAGAGCCTTTTCTGTGGGGGCACCGACGATGTGGAACGAGCTCCCCCCGGAACTCTGGACGTGTCATGATCTCCGCACCTTCAGAAGAGTATTGAAGACACATCTCTTCAATCAAGCCGGCCTGGCCTAGATCTCCTCGGGTTTTTTTTTAAAAAAAATAATTTTTAAACAAGGCTGTTCGGGTTTTAATTGGGTTTTTAACAGGTTTTAGTACAGCCTTGTATTAATATTAAGTTAATTTAATTTATTTTTAAATATTTATTGTTATTATATGTTTTTATTGGGTTGTAAACCGCCCCGAGTACTACGGGAGAGGGGCGGTATAGAAATTTAATAAAACTAAACTAAACTAAACTAAAATGTTGCTGTTAATACTCCTTTACAGGAATCTGTCATTGAAAAGGGTACAACTGCCTATCAGAACTGGGTGGTTCCAGGGAGTCCCATCTACAGACAGTTTTGGTTATTCGATGTACAGAACCCAGAGGACGTGATGGCGAATGGTTCCGCTCCAATACTTCAGCAGAAAGGTCCTTACACTTACAGGTAAGTCAAGACCTGAGGAACAGAATCTCCTGGGGACTTGGAAGGGGGATTAGAGAATCTTGTCTCTAACTCCTTGTTGTTGTTAGTTGTGAAGTCGTGTCCGATCCATCGCGACCCCATGGACAATGTTCCTCCAGGCCTTCCTGTCCTCTACCATCTTCTGGAGTCCATTTAAGCTCATGCCTCCTGCTTCAGTGACTCCATCCAGCCACCCCATTCTCTGTCGTCCCCTTCTTCTTCTCTTGTCCTCCATCTTTCCCAGCATCAGGCTCTTCTCCAGTGAGTCCTTCCTTCTCATTAGGTGGCCAAAGTCCTTGAGTTTCAACGTCAGGATCTGGCCTTCTAAAGAGCAGTCAGGGTTGATCTCCTCTAGGACTGACTGGTTGGATCGCCTTGCAGTCCAGGGGACTCGCAGGAGTCTTCTCCAGCACCATAGTCCAAAGGCCTCAATTCTTTGGTGCTCAGCCTTTCTCATGGTCCATTTTTTTGACAGCCATCTCTAACCCCTAACCGCCCCCCAAAAGTAAATAATATTAGTTGTTCAGACATGCTTTGCATAGGTGGGATTTTTGGAAAATGCTGTAGTTAGAAAATGAGAGGAAATATATCCCTTGCTTTGAAATCACATTAGAAGGGAATACAAATCGATAACTTCGTCATGAGGCACAAACCCCAGGATGCCTACTTAGGGGCAGGGGAATTATGGGAAATGTAGTTCCATCCCCAACATTTAGAAAGGGAAGTTTTTGCATGCCAAAAGCACCACATGCAAGTCATGTTTTGAATTCTTTGTTATTGTCCATGAACACAATTCTCTAGAGCAGGTTGACCAGTGGGGTTTTTTTCACCAAGCTGCACACCAACTTTATTTTGCTTTGATCTCCGTGGGGATATTATATAAGAGTCTTGCTAGCTTGGTCGCTATGGGTAGGACATGACTTCGCAACTAACAACAACAAGCTTGGCCCAAGGTATTTTGCTCTGGATTGAATTGTGTCCTTGGGCTAACAACAACAGAAAGGTTCTTTCAAGTGTGTGTGTTTGTGTGCGGTTTGCTCTTCCTGGTGGCCATCTGAACAGCCATCCAAATGAAACAAAATATGAATCATCCAATTTTGGCTGGGACAAAGGGAATATGGCTTTTCATCAGGATTCACAGGCTAATGTAAAACATATTGAAAGAGGTTTCAAAGATGCATATTTGCATGTCGTGTTATGTTGTGTAAAGTAAAGTAAAGTGAGGTGAGGTGAGGTGAAGTGAAGTGAAGTGAGGTGAAAAGTGAAGTGAAGTGAAGTAAAGTAAAGTGAGGTGAGGTGAGGAGAGGTGAAAAGTGAAGTGAAGTGAAGTGAAGTAAAGTAAAGTGAGGTGAGGTGAGGTGAGGTGTGAGGTGTGAGGTGTGAGGTGTAAGGTGAGGTGAGGTGAGGTGAAGTGAGGTGAAGTGAAGTGAAGTGAAGTAAGGTGAGGTGAGCTGAGGTGAAAAGTGAAGTGAAGTGAAGTAAAGTAAAGTAAAGTAAAGTAAGGTGAAGTGAGGTGAGGTGAGGTGAAGTAAGGTGTGGTGAGGTGAGGTGAGGTGTAAAGTGAGGTGAGGTGAGGTGTAGTGAAGTGAAGTGAAGTGAAGTGAAGTGAAGTGAAGTGAAGTGAAGTGAAGTGAAGTGAAGTGAAGTGAAGTGAAGTGAAGTGAAGTGAAGTGAAGTAAAGTGAAGTAAAGTAAAGTAAAGTAAAGTAAAGTAAAGTAAAGTAAAGTAAAGTAAAGTAAAGTAAAGTAAAGTAAAGTAAAGTAAAGTAAAGTAAAGTAAAGTAAAGTAAAGTAAAGTAAAGTAAAGTAAAGTAAAGTAAAGTAAAGTAAAGTAAAGTAAAGTAAAGTAAAGTAAAGTAAAGTAAAGTAAAGTAAAGTAAAGAGTATTTGATGATCAAATAGCCATTGGTCAGCTTTAGAACATAGAATAATAGGGTAGAAAGGGACTTTGGAGATCTCCTAGTCCAACCCCCTGCTCAAGTAGGAAACCCTATACCAGTAGTGGCGAACCTATGGTACGGGGCCCCCTCCTCACTAGCAGCCCCCCTGGTGGAGAGTCGCCCCTGAGTGCAGCCTGCATGGAGCAGTGCAACCAAGGACATGGCAGCTGTGCAGCAGGGACAAGACTCCGCCCTCATGCCCTGTCATGCGCAGTTGATGCTGTGGGACGCGGGTGGAGGGTGTGGCTGCCACAGTGCTGCTAGGCCATCTGGGTGATCTGCGGCGAGCCGTGGAGGTGGTGGGTGGCCCTGTGGGCGGGCAGGGTGGGGTGGAGTGGGCGGGCAGAGCAGGGTGGGTGGATGGGGGCAGGGCCGTTCTTTGGGTACTCGGTCTCTAAAAGGTTCGCCATCATTGCCCTACACCATTTCAGACAAATGGCTGCCCAGTCTCTTCTTGAAAACCTCCAGTGATGGAGCACCCACAACTTCTGAAGGGAAGCCATTCCACCAATTCAATTGTTCAGCCCTTAACACGTGGTATCTCTTTTCCCTCAAGGATGCGCTATATGCCCAAAGAAAACATCACTGAACACAACAACAATACCTTGTCATACTTTCAGCCAAATATTATCCGTTTTCAACCCGATATGTCAGTTGGACCGGAAAATGACACTGTCACGACTGTCAATCTTGCGGTTGTGGTAAGCAAGCCCTCCCTTTAAGATTTCTCTCATCTGAATATTAAATTGTAATAATCAGTCAATAAAAGAATGGCTTGGGGTGTTCTCAGGCCTTTGGAGTGATGTTCTCTTTTAGTCACTCCTTCAGCATTGTGGATGAATAAAATGGACTTTTCGGGTGACCCAATCTACTAAATTGGTCCATTTGACTCCAATGGGCTTCCTTCCTCTCTTCCACAGACAGGTTGTGCTTCTTCCTCTCTTCCACAAACATGTTGTAGTTGTGTTACCCTACTCTTTGGCTTCAGCATTTTTTCCATTGAAATCTTTGGAGACTGAGAAAACTTCTCAAATCCCTTGTCTGTTCTATACTTGGCTACTTTGATGAGATGACTAACAAAAATGCCAATTACTACTGCGTGGTAGTATCTCCAGAGGCATCAAGACCTCTAGAGATTGTGACATCTCAGTAAAACATATTGTCCCAATCTCTGGGGACCGTGTGCGCAGAAGTATTTAGCCTTTGTTTGTATCTGATTTTCAAAACAATGCTCCTTAAATACACACCTGCATCTGTATGTATAAACTATCTCAGAATATCTATCTCAGGTATCAAGCTTAGTCTAGTGACGTCTACGTTTTAGTCTATGTTTTAAATGTTGGCGTCGTTACATCGAACAACTCTGCCACCGGATAATGTGTTACAGCTAAAATCCTAACATTGAGTTGATTCTCCTCCTGATGTCCCAGCTGATTTTGACCTTTTAGCCAATACTGAGGGATGCTGGGAACTGTAGTTTGGCAAAGTCCAGAAATCTATACATTTGCAGTTCTTATGGTATTGTTTCTCTATCTTAATTCTTGCTCAAAAAGGAGACAATATCTACCAGCAAATCAAGGTTGACTCAGCCTTCCATTCTTCCAAGGTCAGTAAAATGAGGACCCAGATTGTTGGGGGCAAAAGGCTGACTCTATAAACAGCTTAGAGAGGGCTGTAAAGCACTGCGAAGTGGTATATACATCTAAAATGCTATTGCTATTGCTATACACTAGTCCTTCTTTGTTTTTGCTGTTCTTGTCTCCACCTTCTGATTTTTGATCTGAAACTATTATTTTATTCCCAGAGGGCCATAAAACTAATTTAATCTCCTGTATCCACACAGAAAGATTGGTCAGGAACATGGGTCTGCTATGATAGTGAAGGTACACACCCACTGCCAACATATTTATTATTTATACAGGTAGTATAAATGCATGTCTCATTATACAGGTAGTCCTTGACGTACAACAGTCCATTTAGTGACTGTTCAAAGTTACAACACTACTGAAAAATGTGACTTATGATCAATTTTCACACTGATGACCGTTGCAGCCATCCCCGCGGTCACATGATCAAAATGTGATCATACGTCAAGGGTTACCTGTATTGGTATTAATGAAGTTGTTCAGCATGTGCTTGAGTTCAAAATTTTAAGATATTCTGTGGTTTGATCACATGTAAGACTTACAGGAGTGGCCAAAATCTTTTTTTGGAGTAGTACCATAAAATTATATATCAGTGGAAAGATAATTTAATCGAGAATGTAATGCAACAAAGTTTGTTCAATTATCTGTACTGTATTCTGTGAAAAGTTGCAGCCAAATAACCAGAAAAAGGAAGCACAACTTGCTCTGATTGTAGCCAATGAGCACGAGTGTTTAGAGAGCCAATCGGTTGTCATCTTGTTTTGGCCATGAGCCAATCAGATCACGGTAGGATTCAGTGATTGATGTCACGTATTGAAGCTGAGAGGAGGACATTTGTCGGGGTGTTATGTGATGGCTATCAAGCTGGTTGGGTTTTTTTGTATTCTTTCATTGAGTGAGCTTGTAAAACATCATAAAATTAAAGTCATGGCGCAAAGAGCTGACCGGTTGCCCAGAAAGTGACGTAAAATAGTATTATTAAGTGAACAAGGCTACAGTTATAAAGAAATTGGAAGAAAAATGGGTGGAAACTTAACCAAAGGTGGCATTTCTACGGTACACTTTTCCCAAAAGGTTTCCACCATTTTGGCCACTGCTGTAGTTCAAGACTGTTTGTGTTGATTTGCACCCCAGTGTCAAAAATTTAAGTCCTAGGCATATTGCTATTTGATGCAGGCTGCACCGGTTTTGTTTAAAGCTGGACTTGTTCAAGCCTTGATGGATATCTGGATGAGATCTTCAAAGTCAAGATTCCTCCAAACTCGAACGGTGAAAGAATTACTTTGGGGCTATGACGATCCTTTCTTGAAATCCATTCCAATGAAAAAAGTTAAAACATTTGTTGGAGTATTCTACCCTGTAAGTATGAACTCAAAGGGAACATTAATTATTTGCGATGGGATTCTAAGGAAAGCCTTTGTGCCGATATAACAAATGCTTGCTTAAAATTCACAAAGTTCAGAATGTTTAAATTAGAATAATACATTTATGTTAGCATGGCTTATCCAAAGTCAACAGGTTTTCACTCTAAATACAAAGGCATTGCTGGGATCCATCTACTGCATTGGATGTAAGAAATAAAGTGCACAGCAACAAATAGGATGTTGATAAGGGCATAAAGTAATTTTCTTTCTTTTTTAAAAAAATTTTATTATTAGATATCCGTTTGTACATGTAAACAAAGAAAAAAATTCAAGTTAAAGCCATTCAACTTAATACAATCATTTCAAATTTGTAGACCTTCTTCACTCCATATATCCAAGTTTAACTATAAGCCAACTACATTTTAAAAATTTTAAATTTCACTTCTTTTCAGATCAATCCATTGGACATCAAACAAACAAGTCATCTTATTAAAATTAATAATTTATCATGTCGATACACCCATCCCTTCAACAAGTACATTCTTAGTCTATTTAATATATATCTTCCATTAATCAATAGATATATATTTGTACATGTAAACCAGGGGAAAATTCAAGTTAACTGCTATCCAACTTAATCTTGTTCCTTTTCGTTGAATGAAAGCACCAATTTGAGCCTGGCTGATCTGGAAAGCTAAGCATGTTCAGTCCTGGATCATGATTGGATGGGGGAAACAAACGTGAAAATGTAGATTTTGCCACTTTTTCCTTTGGGGACTTGGATATCAGAAGTAGCTCTCATTATTTCATAGGATCGGCTTTTCGATTTTTTCCGTTTTCCTTGCAACTGATTACTTTCGTCTTTTGTGTATAATGCATGTCAGTCCATTAGTAATTAGTAATTATATCCACAGCTGTCTTGTAAATGCATCAATAGTTTTACGGCTGTGATTTCATCATCGTTTTCGCATTATTTTTGACGCCGTGAATGAAAAATGGGAGGGTGGATCAGAATTGAAAGCCATGGCAAGTTTTAGATGATCAAGATTCAGAATGCAACCCTAGCAATTCTAATTAATCAAAATAAAATAAAATGTGACATTGATAGTTCAAAGGCAGGAGGAAAGAAAATGGAATAATTATCAAGGTGCTTTTTTCAAGAGGCAACTGGACTTTCTTGTTTTTTTCTTTGAAGATGTTTTGCTTCTCATCCAGGAAGCTTCTTCAGCTCTGACTGGATGGTGGGGAATGGCAGGATTTATACTCCTTGCAGACAGCTGATCATTTGCCTTCTTATTAGAGAGTCGTTGAGGCCACTTGGATGTTTACCTGTTCCCTTGGGGTCACCTGAGTGATGTTTGTGGAGCCTTCCAGGCTGCAGGATGTTTTCTGCCCTGTGTCCCTTCACTGTTGAAGGTGCAGGCTGTTGGGTATGAGTCTATGTGGTCTTCATCTCAAACTGAAGCACAAATGGTTCCTGTAATCTGCAATGTTTTCTGGAAATCCATCCATACTCCCTCACCATTTGAAGGGAGAACATAGCTAAATGTCTATGGAGATTCTCAGTCATCCAGCTCATGGTTGTCCCAAAGGTGCTTTATGAAATCCTTCCACTCCTCACCATCCAGTCAGAGCTGAAGAAGCTTCTTGGATGACCAGCGAAACGTCTTCAGAGAAAAACAAGAAAGTCCAGTTGCTTCTTGAAACAGCACCTTTGGGACAGCCATGATCTGGATGATGGAGAATCTCCATAGATTTCAAGGAGGTGGAAATATTGCCATCAATATGTATACACTACTTGCATCTTTGTCATACAAGACAGGTTAAAATATTAGCCAATTCCATATCACCAGGTTGAGGTTCCTGGGAGTTTGTCTTATATTGGGTTGGGTTATTTTTAAAAGAAAGCAGAGACATCACCCTGCCAACAAAAGTGCGTATAGTCAAGGCCGTGGTTTTCCCAGTTGCAATGTATGGATGTGAAAGTTGGACCATAAGAAAGGCTGAGTGCCAAAGAATGGAAGCCTTTGAACTCTGGTGCTGGAGAAGACTCCTGCAAGTCCCCTGGACTGCAAGGCAATCCAACCGGTCAGTCCTAGAGGAGATCAACCCCAACTGCCCTTTAGAAGGCCAGATCCTGAAGTTGAAACTCAAGTACTTTGGCCACCAAAGTAGAAGGAAGGACTCCCTGGAGAAGAGCCTAATGCTGGGAAAGATGGAGGGCAAGAGAAGAAGAAGGGGACGACAGAGAATGAGGTGGCTGGATGGAGTCACTGAAGCAGTAGGCATGAGCTAAAATGGACTCCAGAAGATGGTAGAGGACAGGAAGACCTGGAGGAACATTGTCCATGAGGTTGCGATGGGTCGGACACGACTTCGCAATTAACAACAACAACAAAATTTTTAAAAGACGTGAATGCTTTATCTAAAGTTGACTTCAGGGCATCTTCAGTTATATTTTGTTTCTTGAACTCACAGTTTCCTTGTTTGAATTTTTAGCCAAACTATACTTCATAACTGAAGATCTGCATATCTTAGGTACAGGGAGAAAAAAAAACAGCAGTGTCTACTAAACACAGAAAATGAAGAATGTTGGACGTATCTTAGATTTTGTACAGCTGATTTTTAAATACTAGGCAATTTATCTTGATGATCAAGCCTGTTTGTATCAAAAAATAACTTTCTGTTCTCTCTCTTTCTCTCATTCAAGTACAACGAAACATTTGATGGCCCTTACCAAATTTACAGTGGGAAAGATGATTTAAGCAAGAAAGGAACCATCTTCACTTATAATAATAGCAGGTACAATATATTTCGGGAAATATAGCTTTTTTTTTTCTTCCCAAAATGTACAGCTCTTTGGTTTAGTAATCCATTCCGTTTTGTGACTTAACTATTTGCCCAGAATGGTATAGATACTAAAAAGCCTTGAGAACAGATTGTCTACTTCTGAATTTGTTGAATTCCCACGCTTTCCTCAGATTCAGAAGGCAATTTTTTAGCTAAGAAAATGTCATGGCATCATTTGAGCTGTATGTTATTGTTCTTTCTTTCTTTTTTTCAAAGGACCGTTAAATACTGGCAAAGTTACTGCGGTATGGTGAACGGCACGGGTAAGTGTCTCAATGGAATAGTATTGTTCATTTCTGTGTAGAACACACAAATACACACTTGGGCCTGCACTAAGATAGGTCAAGGATGGAACTGAAGTCTAGGTGCAAAGCTCCTAAAGATCTTACTTCAACACATAAAATAAAATAATACAGATAAAATAAAACAGTGGCCCTGCTTTTGTTCTTTGCCCTATCAAAATTAAGGTGGGAAGAAACTGTGAAGTTTATGAAAACAGAAAGATGGATAGATTTCAAGGACACGTTCGCAAGGTTAGACAATAAAGGTCCATTTGCTAGAACCAAATAAAATTAGTTGCACTTGCTACACTAAATGTGAAGTAGCATGCTTGGAGGGATAAGCTTGAAAAGAAAAGACAGAAAGATTAATTTAAGGGCCCATTTTCAACGTATTCCCCCCCAAGCTTGCCATTTAAGTGTGAGAGCACGAGTTGTTAGAATAGAATTCTTTATCAAATATTATTCTTTATTGGCCAAGGGTGTGATTGGACACACAAGGAATTTGTCTCTGGTGCATAAGCTTTCATTGTATGACAAACAACAAGTGATAAGTCATAGATCATTTTGCCTTTGAACACACACACGCGCACACACACACACTTTTTGGGGGTGTGATTTTGGCTTAATCACACTCTCACTCAGCTCCAGAAAATCATGCTGACAAACCACTTCCAAAATGTTGGAAAACTGCATGGATTTCTCTGTGTAACCACGAAGAATCAGGATATTCTCAAGCGACCGTAACAATAATTGACAGCTCGCTATCCCACCTCTCAGATATTCGAAGGAGCTTTAAGAACATAAGAACATAAGAAGAGCCATGCTGAATCAGGCCAAAGCCCATCGAGTCCAGCATTCTGTGTCACACAGTGGCCCACCAATTGTACATGGGGATCTTGAGCAGAAAGAGAAGGCAAAACCCTCCCTTTCCCTTGACTCCCAACAAATGGCATCAGGATTTTTTTTTTTTGCCAAATTCTCAATAAATAGGGTGTTTTATTTAAATGGTAAGTCTGTCTCCCAAATAGCTGATCCCCTTAAATCACCTGGAATCCATCATCTTGGGCACCTACTGTTTGAGAAGTGGGTCGCCAGGTCTAAATTATTTGTTAAGTACAAATTTACTTTGAGGTCCTCAGTCTGTCAACGCCGGAAAAACGTGGACCTGCCTGTTGTAAGCAGGAGAAGATACTGTTTAGTTCTGGAAGGCCTTTCTTGGCCTCTGATAACCCAACAGATAGAACGGAATAGCTGAGTCAGATGAACAGGGAACCAGACAGACCCAGCCTCAATTGGAAAGCCGTGCTTTGAATTCAAATGCAGGATTTGTGTATTTATTTATTTATTATTTATTTATTTGTTCGGGCTTGTATGCCGCTCCTCTCCGGAGACTCGGAGCGGCTAACAACATATGTATAAACAACAAATTACAATAAAAATCCCAAACAAAAAATATCTAAAAATACAATAAAACACCCACTCATATTCAACAGTCAACCACAGTCATCCCCAGGCCTGCCGGCAAAGATGAGTTTTAAGATTTTTTCGGAAGGCCGGGAGAGTCGGAGAAACGCGGACTTCAGGAGGCAGTTGGTTCCAGAGGGCGGGCGCCACAACAGAGAAAGCCCTCCTGCTAGGGACCGCCAGATGACATTGTTTCGCTGACGGGACCCAGAGGAGGCCGACCCTGTGCGCTCTCACCGGTCGTAGGGAAGTATGTGGCAGAAGGCGGTCCCGTAAATATCCTGGTCCCATGCCATGAAGGGCTTTATAGGTAATAACCAACACTTTGAATTGCGCTCGGAGACCAATAGGCAACCAATGCAGCATGCGGAGAGTTGGCGAAATGTGGGCACAGCGCGGAAGGCCCACTCTTCAAGGGTAGCCCCATGTAGAGAGCGTTGCAGTAGTCGATCCTCGAGGTGACAAGGGCATGTGTGACTGTGGGGAGAGACTCCCGATCCAAATAAGGGCGCAACTGGTGCTGCGAGGCTCGCCATTCACCAATTGTTCTGATTGTAATTCACAGACGCATCTTCGTTCCACCCTTTTGTCAACAAGGATGAAGTGCTACAATTCTTTTCCTCGGATATTTGCAGGTAAGTACAAGTAGACCTCAACTTAGGACCACCACCGGGGAATTTCTGGTGCAAAGCGAGCTCGCTGTGAAGCGAGTCCAATTTTATGACTTTTTTTTTTCAGGGTGGATGGGTGACTGACTGCAATTGTTAAGTCAGTCATGCTATCGTGAATCTGATTGATTTTGCTTCTGATGTCGATTTTGCTTGTTGGAAGCTGTCTGAGTAGGTTGCCAATGGTGATCGCTCCTACCATCATAAATACATGACAGTGGGAATCCTGTGATGGTCATAAGTAGAACGATGGATCATAAATCTCTTTTTTTCCAAGATCCTTGTAACTTTGACTGCTTGCTAAATGAATGGTTGTAACTCAAGGACTACCTGGAACGGAATTTTGAAATTCAGCAACGTTCATCCAGAGCAGCGGTTCTCAACCTTTTCCGGGGCTCGACCCCGGCCTGCATCGCGCAAAAAAAAAAAGTGGTGCATCGCGCATGCACGGCACGACGGCCCACATCGCGATAGGGAAAAAAATAGCCGACCAAAAAAAAATGGCCGACCCCAAAAAAAATGGCGGGCCCGCACCGCGCATGCGCGGCATGATGGCCCGCATCGCGATAGGGGAAAAAAATGGCCGGCCAAAAAAAAATGGCCGACCCCCCCCAAAAAATGGTGGGCCCGCACCGTGCATGCGCGGCATGATGGAGCGCATCGCGCATGTGCGGCACAACGGTCCGCATCGCGATAGGCAAAAACAATGGCCGACAAAAAAAATGGCTGACCCAAAAAAAATGGCGGACTGCGGTGCTTGGCGACCCCCGTGAAATGGTCGTTCGACCCCAAATGGGGTCGCGACCCACAGGTTGAGAACCGCTGATACAGAGGGACTTCCGATCTGGTCTGCTTAATTTCACCATCAGCAGCTTCTCTATTAACATTGTAACTCAAAATTCAGTTTCCCCCAAACTGGCAGAGACCTTAACCCATTTCATGATCAGACCCATTATTTTGGAAACCAATGGTGGTTCTTTGCAAAAATTCTAGATCTCAAGGCTTCCTGAGAAGATGCAGTTAATTGCTTTGTTTTTCTATGGTCTTTTAGAACTTCTGCCTCCCAAAATAATGATGGACTCAGTTTCTGCCTTGGTGAGAGGCCAATCACTCCTGCCTGACCCAAGTACCATGGTGGAGAGCAATCTGATTGAAGATCTCCTCATTTCTTATCAAGGATTGAGATTCCAGGTCTTGGATGAGAAGTCCCCAATCTTGGCAACTTTAAACCTGTGGACTTCAACTCCCAGAATTCCTCAGCCAGCCAAGCTGGCTGAGGGATTCTGGACTTGAAGCCCACAAGTCTTAAAGTTGCCAAGATTGGAGACCCCTGTGTTAGATGATCAACTGATTCTTGGAGAAATGTGATTGGTGGCTACAAAATTGGTGGATGTCCCAAAGGGGCTTTGTCAAAAGGCAACTGGATTTGGTTTTTCTTTGAAGATATTTCACGTCTCACCCAAGAAGTCTTTTTAGTTCTGGAGCTCTGCAGAACTGAAGAAGCTTCTTGGATGAGAAACAAAGTGTCTTCAAGGAAGAACAAAGTCCATTTGCCTTTTGAAAAAGCACTTTGTGGGGTAACCATGACTTGGTGGGCTGAGAATTTCCATCGACGAGATTGGTGGGTCTTTGTTTATTGTGGCGTATGATCCTTCATAACACTGCTTCATATTATTTTTACAATAAAGGTCAATCTTCGCAAGATTCGAAAGTGAGCAGACCGTGAAAGACATCCCAACATATCGCTTTGTCATCCCTCCATCGGCTTTTGCATCACCTGTTTCCAATCCAGATAATGACTGCTTCTGCATCGATAAGATTGCAAGTCGGAACTGTACATTAGGTGGAATTATGGATATCAGCTCCTGCAAAGCTGGTAACAGAGTTAAAATAGAGGACACTTTTTTTGACCTCGACCAAAACATATAGGTTGCCTTCTTAATAATAGGGATGGCTAGAATGTTCCTCACCCCATCAGTAATTGTGTTAAAGCAAGGGTCTTCAAACTTGGCCCTTTTATGACTGGTGGACTTCAACTCCCAGAATTCCTCAGCCAGGCACACTGGATGAGGAATTCTGGGAGTCGAAGTCCACCAGTCATAAAAGGGCCAAGTTTGAAGACCCCTGTGTTAAAGCTTGTGCTTTTTCATTACAATCTAGAGGGAGAGGATGAATAAAAATAGCAACGCTTAATTATCAAGTCGATAAAGGATCATTAAACAATCACTTTTGAATAGTTTGAAAAGGCCAAATTAAGGGGAAAAAACCTTTAGCTGGAGATTTTGACAACATGTCTGTTCTAAGAGAAGGAAAGCTGTCTGCAGGGGATGGACAAACAAGTTCAAAGTTATGCACATCGGGGCAAAGAACCCCAATTATACTTACCAACTGATGGGGACCAAAAACTTTCTGAGACAACCCAAGAAAGGGATCTTGGGGTTTTGGTGGACAGCTCGATGAAGATGTCAACCCAATGCGCAGCAGCAATAAAAAAAGCAAATTCCATGCTTGGCATGATTAGGAAGGGAATCGAAAATAAGTCAGCAAGTGTTGTATTGCCTCTGTACAAATCGATGGTGAGACCACACTTGAAGTACTGTGTACAGTTCTGGTCACCGCACCTCAAGAAGGATATAATGGAACTGGAAAAGGTGCAAAAAAGGGCAACAAGAACGATCAAGGAAATGGAGCGCCTCCCTTATGAAACCAGATTGCAACGCCTTGGTCTCTTCAGCCTTGAAAGACGGCGTTTAAGGGGTGACTTGATCGAAGTGTATAAAATCATGCATGGGATAGAAAAGGTGGATAGAGAAAAATTCTTTTCTCTATCACACAATACCAGGACAAGGGGGCACTCCCTAAAGCTCATAGCTAAGAAAGTGAGGACAAATAAAGGGAAATATTTCTTCACCCAGAGGGTCGTTGATTTATGGAATTCACTTCCAGAAGGGGTCGTGACAGCTGTCAGCCTTGACAGCTTCAAGGCAGGGCTAGATAGATTCATGGATGCAAAGTGTATCGGTGGTTATTAAAACGGATGTCCATGTGCCGCCTCTATGTTGGTTGAGGCAGGCAGGATTCCCTTGAGTACCATTTGTTGGGGGTCAAGGGAAAGGGAGGGTTTTGCCTTCTCTTTCTGCTCTAGATCCCCATGTACAATTGGTGGGCCACTGTGTGACACAGAAGGCTGGACTCGATGGGCTTTGGCCTGAGTCAGCATGGCTCTTCTTATGTTCTTATGTTCTAAGTCAGGATGGCCATCGCATCGGAGTAATCAAAGCTCCATCTATTTTTTTTTAAAAGTGTGGTGCACATAAATAGATGGAGATGCGGTCACAAAATTGTGTCTGCCATCTTGGTAGTAGTTGACCATGACCTGGGCCCTGGATTCTGCCAATGAGGAGTTAGACTATTCCAAAGATGCTTTTTTTCAAAAGGCAACTAGGACTTACTTTGTTTTTCCTTGAAGATGTTTCAATTCTCAGCCAAGAAGCTTCTTCAGTTCTGACAGTCCAGGCAGTCAGAACTGAAGAAGCTTCTTGGATGAGAAGAGAAATGTCTTCAAGAGAAAAAAAACAAAGACAGTCAAGTTGCCTCTTGAAAAAAACATCTTTGGGACAATCATGACCTCAAATGACTGAGAATCTCCACAGTGGAGCTAGAGGAAACTACGATGAACTCCCAAATGAACTTTCTACATTAGAACATTGAAGATTAGAACTAATTTGGTTTCAATAATACTAACCGACACTGGTAATATTAGGTTTTTAATTGATTGGAGCATTGAGCATCCCCATCCTAAAGCCAGACTGTAATTTTTCATGAATTGAATTGGGTCAATTGTATCACATAATGGATCTATAGGGAATAAGTCATCAAAGAGTTTGCTGTTCTCCCAGAGATACAGCAGTGGCCAAAACTGTGGAAACCTTTTGGGAAAAGAGTATTTTTGAAGTTAGATGGCTAATAACACCACTTTGTTTGGGAGTAGTACCATAAAATTATATATCCATGGAAAGATGATTTAATCAAGAATGTCATGCAACAAAGTTTGTTCGATTATCTGTACTGTATTCTATGAAAGGTTGTAGCCAGATAGGCAGAAAAAGGAAGCACAACTTGCTCAGGTTGATCTCGGGTAGCTTTCCTCCATCTGATTGTAGCCAATGAGCACGAGTGTTTAGAGAGCCAATCGGGTGTCATCTTGTTTTGGCCATGAGCCAATCAGATCACAGTAGGATCCAGTGATTGATGTCAGGTATTGAAGCTGAGAGAAGGACATTTGTCAGCGTGTTATGTGATCTCTATGAAGTTGGTTGGGGTTTTTTTGTGTGTTCTTTCATTTAGTGAGCTTGCAAAACAATAAAATTAAAGTCATGGTGCAAAGAGTTGACTGGTCACCCAGAAAGCGATGTAAAATAGTATTATTAAGTGGACAAGGCAACAATTATAAAGAAATTAGAAGAAAATGGCATTTCTACTGTACACTTTTCCCAAAAGGTTTCCACCATTTTGGCCACTACTGTAGAAATATCTCCATTCTTCCATTCAGTTTCGCGAGTAGATAGCTTACGATACAGCTTGCATATGGCCTTCATTTCCCTTTTATTTCTACAGGTAAACCAGTCTACATCACATTACCCCATTTCCTGCATGCAAGTAAGGAATTATTTCACTTTGTTGAGGGACTGAAGCCAGATGTGGACGAACACAAGACCTTTCTGGATGTAGAACCGGTAAGTCACTGCCAATTAAATCCATACCATGCTTTATGATTGGGTTTGTTCACTGGAACATTTTCTCCTAGTTCATTTGGGCCACAGCTGGGATGTAGATTTTCAAGGGCCCATCAGCCTGCACTTTAAGGAGGGTTCTGGGTTGTTGTTTTTTGCTGCTTATTCTAAGCCCATTTCAAAAATGAAGCACACCAACTTTAAAAGCAAACATCAGCCTCAAAATCCAGTTTAAAATAATTGCAATCGCATCCCTGTAACAAGTACGGTGGCTATGACTTCCTGGCTATTGAGAATCAACTTTTCCAGTGCTGGGGAAATTCCTCCAAATTCAGCATCTGGCTGCATTTTTTTTTTCTATTTAATGCTGCTAATGTTTGAATGTTCCGCACCACCACCACCACCACCCACAAAGTTGACTGTATTTATTTTGGTTTAGATCACCGGATTTACCTTGCATTTTGCCAAAAGGCTGCAGATTAATATATTGGTGAGACGGAATTTAAAAATCACGTAAGTCTCGACTGTTACTCTTTTCTTTTTTTTAAATTTTTATTAAAGCAATGAACATTAATCATAATAGCATACTAAAAAGCATTCACCATAAATCATAAAATACAACAGTAAGTACTGGTCTTTGTATACGTAAACCCGGGGAAGGTTCTATTGAGGAAAAGTGAACTGTTTGTTCTGCATGTACAGTAGTGGCCAAAATTGTGGAGATCTTTTGGGGAAAGTGTACATTTACATTTTACAAGCTCACTCAATGAAAGAACACAAAAAAACCCCCAACCAACTTGATAGCCATCACATAACACACTGACCAATGTCCTCCTCTCAGCTTCAATACATGACACCGATATCTGAATCCTACTGTGATCTGATTGGCTCATGGCCAAAACAAGAGGATGCCCGATTGGCTCTCTAAACACTTGTGCTCATTGGCTACAATCAGATGAAGGAAAGCTACCCGAGATCAACGTAAGCAAGTTGTGCTTCCTTTTTCTGGCTGTTTGGCTATAACATTTTATAGAATACAGTACAGATAATTGAACAAACTTTGTTGCATTACATTCTTGATTAAATTATCTTTCCATTGATATATAAGTTTGTGGTACTACTCCAAAAATGTGGTGTTATTAGCCATCAAACCTGAAAAATAACCTTTCCCCAAAAGGTTTCCACAATTTTGGCCACTCCTGTATGCTTATCAGAAGAACTGGTTTATGGGCAATAGCACCTTTGAGAAGGGGTTAAAATGTGCAAGATGGCAGGCATGACATTCTCACTGATGCTCTGCCCCCTTTACGTATGCAGGCTGTAGAGGTCAATTGTGGCCTTCAAGTCTCCTTAAAGCCTCTTCTGAAAAAAGATGTGATAGGACAGATGGACAACAATTTTGTGTAGACTTTAAAATCCATAATTAAAAAAAAAACCAAACCCATCAATCTCCTTCCCCTGAGACATTCCTGTCTACATTACAGATAAGGCTTTGTTGACTTCTTCCCTCCTTCCTAAAATATATGTGCTTGGCCACAAGAGAGAGAGAGAGAGAGAGAGAGAGAGAGAGAGAGAGAGAGAGAGAGAGAGAGAGAGAGAGAGAGAGAGAGAGAGAGAGAGAGAGAGAGAGAGAGAGAGAGAGCTCTCCTTTCTGTATTTTGCTTATTTTGAAAATGCCATTAGCCTTTGGCTCAAAGGTAATGATTTAAACGAATGTGGGCATTTCTAACCAGGTTAAAGTTGGAGGGAAAAAAACCAAGTAAAACAGGCATTTCTCTGCAAGGCAATGTCAATTGGCCTCCAAGAAAAATAGTATAGAACAGTGGTGGTGAACCTATGGCACGCGTGCCAGAGGCGGCACTCGGAGCCAACACGTGTCGTTGCCCCAGCCTCGCCTTCCCCCATGACCCCCTCCTCTCCAGCAGCCCCCTCTGGAGGAGAGTCGCCCCCGAGCGTGACCCACGCGGAGCAGCGCAGCCAAGGACATGGCAGCCAGGCAGCGTAGACAAGACTCTGCCCTAACACCCCATTGTGCACAGTTGATGCTGCACAGCGCGGGCAGAGGGCATGGCCACCATAGCGCTGCTGGGCTGCTTGGGCGATCTGTGGCGGGCCCTGGAGGTGGCGAGTGGCGCTGCGGGCAGGTCGGGCAGGGGATGGGGGGACGGAGCAGGGGCGGGGCAGGGGGTGGAGCTAGGGTGGGGCCAGTTTTTGGGCACTCGGTCTCTAAAAGGTTCGCCATCACTGGTATAGAACTTCAAATAATGTGGTAGTCATCTCTTGTGTTCTCAGGAGACAGCTGGCCCAAACTGTGTTGTTTTAATGTTGCTGCTTTGTTTTTTTGTTCTTATTTTTGTTTTCTGCAGAGCCCTGAAAAACATTAAGCATGATTTTATCTTTCCTATTTTGTGGCTGAATGAGGTCAGTGTATACCTTTTTCAATTGCTGTAATCTTTACTTTTAGTTTGACTCTTTGACCAGTCTGGAATCACTGTTGATTGAACCAACTAAAAAAAAAAATCCCCCAAAATAACTGCTTCTATACAATCATCTACCCATCATGGAAAGACTAAGAACTTGTCTCAATTCTCTGACCTGGGAGAAGATCCAGAGATTCCTATCCTTAATTGGTCCTGGTTTCCTCTGAAATGAAACCAGTAGAAACCTACTTCCCATATCACCCATTCTCTCCTTTCCCAGTTTCACTGCTTCTCCCCATGTAAACCTCTCAATCTTGATATACAGAAGGAAGCAGAAAAATTCTGAGGGTCTTCCTTCTGGATGACACAAAGCCATCTTGACCATCAGGAGATGTTCTTCTTGCCTTTGTGCTACAGTATTGACTGCAGGGATAAAGATACAGTATTTGGCCATTCTGGTTAGGGTTTTCCTCTCATTGCTAACTGGGTAAGGGGCACAGCTGTTGAAAACCTGGGGCTGTAGAAGAGTTTCTCCATGGTTGTCCCCCTCCTGTTGCAGCCATTAATTTTTGGCATGACAGAAGAGAGACATTATTAAACACAAGGACTAATAGCATTTATAACCCTTGTATTTTATCATCAGCATCATCAGCATTATTATTATTATTATTATTATTATTATTATTATTATTATTATTATTATTATTATTATTAATCATCGCACAGTCAGCCAGATGTTCAGACTGGATTTGGCATTTTTGTCTACCTATCGAGTCCTTCCCAAGGACCTGGGATAGGCAGATGTGGATGTTTGAATTGATGGTATTACAGATATCGTCTCAGGATGGAAGGAGTTGCTAGTAAGGCTGCCTTTTGCAATTGACTAATGGCGAATTTGTCAATGCAAGTGGTGCTCCAGTTGTTTTGGGATTGCACCCAAGGCACCTATTACTATTGGTACTACCCTTGCTTGCTTTTGCCACAGTCTTTCTATTTCTATTTGTAGGTCTTTGTATTTTGTTATCTTCTCCAGTTCTTTCTCTATTCTGCTGTCTCCAGGCACTGCCACGTCCAGTTTCCAGACTTTTTTGTCTTTCTTATCGACAATTGTTAAGTCCGGGGTGTTATGTTGCAGGTGCTTGTCTGTTTGAATTCTGAAGTCCCGGAGCAGTTTAATTTTATCATTTTCTATGACTTTCTCTGTTTTATGATCCCACCAGTTCTTGCTTACAGGCAAATGATATTTCTTGCAGATCTTCCAATGCACCATTGTTGCTAGTTTGTCATGCCGCTGCTTGTAGTCAGTCTGTGCGATCTTCTTGCAGCAGCTTACCAGGTGGTCCACTGTTTCTTCAGCTTCTTTGCATAGGTGGCATAATAATAATAATAATAATAATAATAATAATAATAATAATAATAATAATAATAATAATAATAATAATAATAATAATAATAATAAAACCACATGTCTGTGGAGCTTCTCAGTCATCCAGATCATGGTTGTCCTAAAAGTGCTTTTTCAAGAGGCAACTGGACTTTCTTTGTTTTTTCCTTGAAGAGATTTCGCTTCTCATCCAAGGAGCTCCTTCAGTTCTTAGTGAAGTCAGAGTCAGAAATGAGTCAGAGCTGAAGAAGCTTCTTGGATGAGGAGTGAAATGTCTTCAAGGAAAAACAAAAGTCCAGTTCCCTTTTGAAAAAAAAGCACCCTTGGGACTTGTTAAAGCAGTTGTTGTTGTTGTGTTGTTCCTCCCCTTTTTTCTGCCTTTCCATCTGATCCCGGAGAATCAGTTTGCTATTTGCAATCGTCTTCTCCTCTGCTGCAAAGGTGGGCACTCCATTTTATGCAAAATGACGCAAATTGCAAAATAGCCCTTACAGTAATGGCCCAAATGGTGGAAACCTTTTGGGAAGAGTGTAGAGCAGAAATGCCACCTTTGGTTAAGTCTCCACCCATTTTTTCTTCTGATTTCTTTATTGCTGTACCCTTGTTCACTTCGTAATACTATTTTGCATCACTTTCTGGACAACCGGTCAAGTCTTTGCACCATGACTTTAATTTTATGACGTTTTGCAAGCTGACTCAATGAAAGAACCACAAAAAAACCCAACCAACTTGATAGCGATCACATAACACACTGACACATGTCCTCCTCTCAGCTTCAATACATGACATCAATAAGTGAATCCTGCTGTGATCTGATTGGCTCACTGCCAAAACAAGAAGACACCTGATTGGCTCTCTAAGCACTCATGCCCATTGGCTACATTCGGATGAAGGAAAGCTACCTGAGATCAACCTGAGCAAGTTGTGCTTCCTTTTTCTGATTCTTTGGCTGTAACTTTTCATAGGATACAGTACAGATAATTGAACAAACTTTGTTGCGTTACATTCTTGATTAAATTATCTTTCCATTGATATATAATTTTATGGTACTACTGGCCCCCCCAAAAGTGATGTTATTAGCCATCAAACCTCAAAAATACACTTTTCCCAAAAGGTTTCCACAATTTTGGCCACTCCTGTATTTGAGAAGAGCATTACTGTTGCTGAGTATTCACATTGTATTCTTCTGCTGGAAGGATGCTGAAAAATGCTTTCCACCCCTCTTTCTTTCTCTAGACAGCTATTATTGGTGATGAGAAAGCAGAAGCTTTCCAATCAAAAGTGAGCAACAAGATCAAATTGCTGCACTACCTTGAATTGACGCTAATTATCACCGGTTCTGTGATGTTCCTGGGATTCCTAGTTGCTTTTTTTGTATGCAGAGGGAAGAGTGCTAAATAGGTAAGTCAGGTTTGGAATTAAGATCTTTTGGAATACATGATTCACGTATTTGTACAACGACTAAAGCAGTATATTCTTCAACCAGTAGATGGCAGAGTTTATAAGTTTGTAGTTGCATCTATGGCAGGGGTTCTCAACCTGTGGGTCGCGACCCCATTTGGGGTCGAACGACCGTTTCGCGGGGGTCGCCGGACACCACAGTCTGCTATTTTTTTCCCCATTTCCCCTCGGCCATTGCGCGCGCGCCGCACATGTGCGATTCGGACTGTCGCGCCGGGCATGCGTGGTTCGGGTCATTGCATGCCACGCATGCGCGGTTCGGCCCGCCGCACATGGGCGGCGCAGGTGGGGTCTCGGCCTGAAAAATGTTGAGAACCGCTGATCTATGGTATATACTCTATGTCTTTTCTCTGAATAAAGTTTCCTGCTTCCTTCTCGCAGTTAAGCAGAAAAGCACAGGTAGACAGTGCACTGTTTGTTCTGTAGGGCTATATATAGACTTCCTAACAAGATGTGTAATTAATTAATTAATTTGGAAGGACTCTAGGCTCCATTACAGGTGGCCTAAGACATTAAAAACTTTGGGTAGCAAAAAAAGAAGAAGAAGGGGGAAAAAACCAATGTTCAGGCAACCATTCCAGCTACTAGATAATATTCTATGGGATCTTAACAACCAGCACTTAGGGAACCAGCCAGATTTTCAATCCTTGGGAATGAAACAGATCATTGGACAGTTGCTGTTATGCCGCGCCATGTCGCAAGTTGCCGTCTCTTAGCAAATTTGCTTTTAACGGCATACTCAAAAGAGTCCATGGTCAATCTGTTCCTTTTGTTGAAACATCTCTGGCCCCTTCTCAATTGCCTTTGATGTAGGCACAAGATACAGAAGCATCTTGACAGATTTGAACATTGGGCCTTATCTAACAAGATGTAAAGTAAGGGTTTTTTATACGTAGGCAAGAAAAACCAAATGCACAAGTATAGAATAAATGGTACCTTGCTCAACAGTAGTAACTGTGAGAGGGACCTCGGAGTCCTAGTGGACAATCACTTAAATATGAGCCAGTTGTGTGCTGCAGCTGCCAAAAAAGCCAACACAGTGCTGGGCTGCATTAACAGAGGGATAGAATCAAGATCACGTGAAGTGTTAATACCACTTTACAAGGCCTTGGTAAGGCCACACTTGGAATACTGCATCCAGTTTTGGTCACCGTGATGTAAAAAGGACGTTGAAACTCTAGAAAGAGTACAGAGAAGAGCAACAAAGATGATCAGGGGATTTGAGGCTATATGAAGAATAGTTGCTGGAATTGGATATGTCTAGTTTAATGAAGAGAAGGACGAGTGGGGACAGGATAGCAGTCTTCCAATATCTCAGGAGCTGCCACAAAGAAGAGGGAGTCAAGCTATTCTCCAAAGCACCTGAAGGCAGGACAAGAAGCCACGGTTGGAAACTAATCAAGGAGAGAAGCAACCTAGAACAAAGGAGAAATTTCCTGACACAACAATTAACCAGTGGAACAACCTGCCTCCAGAAGTTGGGAATGCTCCAACACTGGAAGTTTTTAAGAAGAGACTGTACAACAATTTGTCTGAAATGATATAGGGTCTCCTGCTTCAGCGGGGGATTGGAGTAGAAGACCTCCAAGATCCCTTCTGTTATTCTGTTATGTAGGGCTTTTAGATATTGATCCTTACTGGCAACAGAGAGATACAGTGATGGATGCTGATATGTTTTAACTAAGGCTATGGACCGGTAGCTTGAGGAAGAGACAGGCAAATAGAGATAAAATAATAACATTATGGATCTTAGTAACTTAGCTCCAAGATGCATTCAAATAGAAATTATAAGTCCCAGTCAATCTGCCACCAATTCTGGATTTATCTGACTCATTTGTGTTCTTCTTCTCTTTTGTCGTCCTGCAGGATGCTGCTGGCGAAAGCATCCATTTCTTCCAATTTCAAGCAGGGAATAGGCCTGCCTTCCTGATGTTTTTGTTGGTTGTGGTCTGTGAATGTAAATATCCTGCGGAAGGCATCTGCAGTACAGCGGTGACAGATAACGTCATTTTCCAATCAGAAATCCACAGGGCATTCAGATGACCTGTTTTCACACCACCAGAAAGACTGGCGTGAAACCTAAACTTCTGGCGCTCACCCCTGTCGAAATGCAACTCCCGTTTGCATCTGACTTTTGTGCTGCCCGATTTTTGCCGCAGCTCGACTGCCATTTCCTCGGCATCCTCCGGAGTTGAAGAATGGGAATGGCTGGGCTGGAAAAGAATTATTTCCTTGGCCTCCCACTCCCGGGAAGAAAAGAACCCCTGTTGTGTCTGTCTTCAAAAGCTGTGACTTTTTTTTTTTTGAAGGGAAGGAAGAAAGACCAACAAGTGTAGACTATTAATTGCTAGTAAAGGACTTGCCAAAAAGCCCTGTTTGATTACATGGATTTCTCACCCCACCCCAACCTCCTCTAACCTTCCCTCTCTGCTGCAGATTTGCAAAGTAGTTTCCTGATGCACTATGGTGGAAAGAACTTGGGGATGATGTAACGATAAGCATCTTAAATAGACACCTTTCATATTTTTGGCAGGCCCACAAACCTCCTTAAAGAGGCAGTCTTAATAGTTTGGGCTCGAACAAAACTAGATGAGGTTCTGTGTAAGGTTCTATATTTAGGCAAGAAAAACCAAATGTACAGGTATAGTATAGGGGGTACCTTGCTCAATAGTAGTAACTGTGAGAGGGACCTCGGAGTCCTAGTGGACAATCACCTAAATATGAGCCAGCCGTGTGCTGCAGCTGCCAAAAAGGCCAACACAGTGCTGGGCTGCATTAACAGAAGGATAGAATCAAGATCACGTGAACTGTTAATACCACTTTACAAGGCCTTGGAAAGGCCACACTTGGAATACTGCATCCAGTTTTGGTCACAGTGATGTAAAAAAAGATGTTGAGACTCTAGAAAGAGTACAGAGAAGAGCAACAAAGATGATTAGGGGACTGGAGGCTAAAGCATATAAGGAAAGGCTGCTGGAATTGGGTATGTCCAGTTTAACAAAGAGAAGGACGAGGGGGGACATGATAGCAGTGTTCCAATATCTCAGGGGCTGCCCCAAAGAAGAGGGAGTCAAGCTATTCTCCAAAGCACCTGAAGGCAGGACAAGAAGCAACGGGTGGAAACTGATCAAGGAGAGAAGCAACCTAGAACTAAGGAGAAACTTCCTAACAGTTAGAACAACTAACCAGTGGAACAACCTGCCTCCAGAAGTTGTGGGTGCTCCTTGACTGGGGGATTTTAAAAAGATACTGGACAGTCACTTGTCTGAAATGGTATAGGGTTTGCTGCCTGAGCAGGGGGTTGGACTAGACGACCTCCAAGGTCCCTTCCAACTTTATTATTATTATTACATATGGGTCGTGGTGGTTTTGGAGACGAAATCTGAGCCTGTTTCCGTTTGTTACCCAGTTTCAGAAGTAGCAGGAAAGTATGCAGTTTGTCACTAGCCAAGATTGTAACAGGGACGTAGAGAGCCAGGGTTGAACCACAACACAGAAGAAGGAATTCTAACCCTTTCATAATTATGTAAAAAAAAAAAAGAATTAGGTGTGCTATTATGTCACCCGACCTTCTGGATTAAAAGTGTGGGATGAAATTAATAAACCAATGTAAACATGGGCCAGATGGAGCTTAATGACATTGGCTTTGCCATGGTTGAAATTAATTTATCTCGTAATTGAAGGCAAATGTACGTGTGCCAGGATAATGCTGCAGGATCCAATCTGACCATAGATTTATTGTTCCAAGCTTTTGAGTTCCTTAGGGAACTTCTCTCTCTCTCTCTCTCTCTCTCTCTCCAGATTCTGGAGCTTGGAAGAATAAAACTTTGGTCCCTGTGACTGACTCAGATTGGATCCTGTTCTATCAATAGAATAGGAATAGGAATAGGAATAGGAATAGGAATAGGAATAGGAATAGGAATAGGAATAGGAATAGGAATAGGAATAGGAATAGGAATAGGAATAGGAATAGGAATAGGAATAGGAATAGGAATAGGAATAGGAATAGGAATAGGAATAGGAATAGGAATAGGAATAGGAATAGGAATAGGAATAGGAATAGGAGGAGAGGAGAGGAGAGGAGAGGAGAGGAGAGGAGAGGAGAGGAGAGGAGAGGAGAGGAGAGGAGAGGAGAGGAGAGGAGAGGGGAGGGGAGGGGAGGAGAGGAGAGGAGAGGAGAAAAGAGGAGAGGAGAGGAGAGGAGAGTAGAATAGAATAGAATAGAATAGAATAGAATAGAATAGAATAGAATAGAATAGAATAGAATAGAATAGAATAGAATAGAATATCTTTATTGTCATTGTGTAACTCACAACGAAATTAAGTCCTGTCCACAGTGCACATTACTCACAGGTAAAAACCACAAATAAGAACATACATTATATACACACATCCTTCACATTCTATTCACCCTTGCACTGCCCCTAATATTTGACCTGAAGGTGGAGAGAATGTGAACTTTAGGTGTTGGCAAGCAGATGACAATGGTGCATTTCAGTAAAAATGGGAATGGAATGATTTTTTTATTGGAAAGAAAATAAAAACATCAAAATTATATGGCTCTCTGTTGGGATAAGCTTGGAACATTGAAAAAAAACAGCCATGCCAAAATGTAGGCTCAAGATTTTTTATTAGTCTTTCAGAGCTGGTGGGAACTGCACTATTTAAGTGAATAGTGGCTTAACTAAGTTTTAGTTCCAATTTCAGACCTTTTCACTAGTCAGTTTTCGAAGTAAGGTATTTCTCTGAAGGCTTAGAACAGAAAGTTTCCTGAGAAAGGGTTCCAGGACTCTACTCTACTCTACTCTACTCTACTCTACTCTACTCTACTCTACTCTACTCTACTCTACTCTACTCTACTCTACTCTACTCTACTCTACTCTACTCTACTCTACTCTACTCTACTCTATTCTATTCTCTGATTATGTCCATATGATAGAGGCATTGTAGAATCTATTGTCCACAGTTTACTATTGTTGTCATACAGATACGAAAAGCCCCTTTGTTTCTCCTCACCTGATAACATAGCCAAGATATTCTGATATTTTCTACATACAAATTATGCTTTCCAGTCCAAGAGAGTCTATGTCTCTGGAAGTGGCCAGATTCTGTTATGTTGCTATTTAGATGTCTTGAGGTGAGATGGAGACAAAAGAAAAAAGAAAAGAAAAAAAAAGAAAAAAGGGAAGGGAAGGGAAGGGAAGGGAAGGGAAGGGAAGGGAAGGGAAGAGAAGAGAAGAGAAGAGAAGAGAAGAGAAGAGAAGAGAAGAGAAGAGAAGAGAAGAGAAGAGAAGAGAAGAGAAGAGAAGAGAAGAGAAGAGAAGAGAAACAAGGGAGGGAGGGAGGAAAGGAAGGAAGGAAGGAAGAAAGGAAAGAAGGAGGGAAGGAAGGAAGGAAGGAAGGAGGGAAGGAAGGAAGGAGGGAAGGAAGGAAGGAAGGAAGGAGGGAAGGAAGGAAAGAAGGAAACTTTCAAGCCATTTACAGCAATTCCCAACCCTCAATATAATATAAATATGGCTAACATTTGAACAACTAGATATAAATAGATAGATACATGTCACTTTATTTATTTCATATTTTATTTTAAGCTACCTCTAGCTCTCAGTCCTATTTTCAGACAAATAATAATCAGTGGTAGAGACATAACGTAGAGACATAACGTGGTATAGTGATCATCATATTCTGCCCACCCCTCTTTTACTTTTGCTTTTAAAGAGTTTCTTAATGGTTTAATGCTATACAAGACTTTGATCCAAATAAATTCTGACAGACTGAGTTAAATAACAGGTGTCCTCCATGCGCATGTGGGAAAAATGTAAAAGGAAGTGATTGTTAATGAGAAACATTTTTTTAGATAAAGAGAGATACTGCTAGATAAAGACTGAACAGAATACAGTCTTAAAGTCCTATCTGTACTTTTTTTTTTTTTCCATTTTGTGGAGAGCCAGTCAGGACATATTGTTGTGTCAATGATTTCCTTTCTCATAAAAAAAAAAAAAATCCTGGGATTTCCTTTCTGATAAAAAATTTATGACAGCTGAAGTTCATTAAGGAGCATTGATTCACATGGCTTTGCTAAAGTGTTTTGCTGAAGTTGCACACACATGAATTTTTTTTAAAAAAGCTATTTTCGATCATGGTAACACCTGCTGTCTGTGGAGAGGGTGGCTAGGTAATAAATGTAAAAGTGATACTAGAAAAACAAGAAGAGCACTTAGACTTATATACCGCTTCACACTGCTTTACAGCACTCTCTAAACGGTTTTACAGAGTCAGCATATGGCCCTCCAACAATCTGGGTCCTCATTTTACTGACCTCGTAAAGATGGAAGGCTGAGTCAACCTTGAGTCGGTCAGAATCGAACTCCTGGCTGTGGGCAGAGTCAGCCTGCAACAATTCATTCTGCATATTGCACCACCAGGGCTTCTTCCTTCCTTCCTTCCTTCCTTCCTTCCTTCCTTCCTTCCTTCCTTCCTTCCTTCCTTCCTTCCTTCCTTCCTTCCTTCCTTCCTTCCTTCCTTCCCACTAGCACTTAGACTTATATACCACTTCACACAGCTTTACAGCACTCTCTAAGCAGTTTACAGAGTCAGCATATTGCCCTCCAACAATCTGGGTCCTCATTTTACCGACCTCGTAAATATGGAAGGCTGAGTCAACCTGGAGCCGGTGAGAATCGAACTGCTGGCAGTGAGCAGTGAGTCAGCCTGCAGTACTGCATTCTAACCACTGTGCCCCCAGAAGGAAAATGAGAAAGGGAATAAGAGAGGAAAGGAAGGGAGGGAGGGAGGAATAGCAATAGCACTTAGACTTATATACCACCCCATAGTGCTTTGCAGCTCTCTCTAAGCAGTTTACAGAGTCAGCATATTTCCCTCAAAAATCTGGGTCCTCATTTTACTGATCTTGGAAAGATGGAAGGCTGAGTCCACCTTGAGCCGGGCAGGATCGAACTGCTGGCAGTGGGCAGATTCAGCCTGCAATGCTGCATTCAACCACTGAAACACCAGGGCTCCTATGAAAAAAAAGGAAAGGAATTCTGAAAATGTATTTATTTATTAAACTTGTATGCCGCCCTTCTCCCAAGACTCAGGGTGGCTCACAACAACAATACAAGTATAAAAAACATAATATAAAATCAATTAAAATTACTAATTTACAATATAAAACTAAGTAATTTATTTCACTCACACAACACACAATCACAGTCAAAGGCCCAGGGGCAGAGTGCAGCTCACATGCCCCAAACCTGTCTGCATAAATGTGTCTTCAACAGTTTTCGGAAAGCTAGGAGGGAGGGAGCAGTACGAACCTCTGAGGGAAGCTGGTTCCAGAGGGCTGGGGCAGCAACGGAGAAGGCCCTTTCCCTAGGCCCCGCCAGATGACATTGTCTAACAGACGGGACTCGTAGGAGGCCAACCCTATGCGCCCTAACCGGTTGCTGGGATTCATGAGGCAGAAGACAGTCCCGCAAGTATCCTGGTCCATTGCCGTAAAGGGCTTTATAGGTCATAACCAACACTTTGAATTGTGTTTGGAGACCAATTGGTAGCCAGTGCAGCTCACGGAGGGCTGGAGTGATATGAGCATGTCTTGGGAGACCCAAGATGGCTCGCGTGGCCGCATTCTGGACTACTTGCAGTCTCCGGACATTCTTCAAAGGTTCCCCCATGTAGAGAGCATTACAGTAGACGAACCTCGAGGTGACAAGGGCATGGGTGACTGTGAGGAGTGACTCCCAGTCCAAGTAGGGCCGCAACTGACGAACCAGGTGAACCTGGGTGAATGCCCCCCTCGCCACAGCCGAAAGATGGTGTTCTAAACTTAGCTGTGGATCGAGGAGGACACCCAAGTTGCAAACCTTCTCCAAGGGGGACAAATCTTCTCTCCCCAGGGTGATGGATGGACAGGTGGAATTGTCCTTGGGAGGCAGAACCCATAGCCCCTCCGTCCACTCTGGATAGTTTAACAGCCCCCCCCAAATTGCCATTTCTGCAAGCCAACAAGGCAATGTCAGTGTGGAATAGCATGGAGAATAGGCCCAGTTCTGACAGAAGAGAATATATGTAGCCCATTGCTGAACATGGGGGTCCTTGGTGCTCTCTAAACTTGGTGGTTTTCATGCTGACATTTTGTTGACCTGGACTTAAGGGACAGTATCACTGGTGAATACCTGCAGATGGCCCCGCTGTCTCTGGCCACTTGCAGAATCATGAATGCAAGGTCATAAAAGGACAGCACAGGAAACATCCAATATCCTAACTAGCCCAGAGAACATATGGTGTCTTAGGAAAACATCCAAAAGGGAACATGTTTAGCTACTTCCTTCTTATCTACAGTGTGTCAGCCTTAAAGGGTGAAGTCTTTATCTTATGCGTGTCAGCTTTGCTGGGTGAGTTGCTTATGTAATCAAAGAAGGTATAAAAAATAAGGCTTTTCTGATATTTGGGGCTTTTCCCTCTCTTTTATAGTAATAATAACAATAATAAAGTTGGAAGGGACCTTGGAGGTCATCAAGTCCAACCCCCCTGCTCAGGCAGGAAACCCCATACCATTTCGGACAAATGGCTGTCCAGTTTCTTCTTAAAAACTTCCAGTGTTGGAGCATTCACCACTTCTGGAGGCAGGTTGTTCCACTGGTTAATTGTTCTAACTGTTAGGAAGTTTCTCCTTAGTTCTAGGTTGCCTCTCTCCTTGATCAGCTTCCATTCTTTGCTTCTTGTCCTGCACTCAAGCGCTCTGGAAAACAGCTTGACTCCCTCTTCTTAGTGGCAGCCCCTGAGATATTGGAACACAGCTATCATGTCCCCCCTCGTCCTTCTCTTCGTTAAACTAGGCAGACCCAATTCCATCAACCTTTCCTTATATGTTTTAACCTACAGTCCCCTAATCATCTTTGTTGCTCTTCTCTGTACTCTTTCTAGAGTCTCAACATCTTTTTTACATCATGGTGACCAAAACTGGATGCAGTATTCCAAGTGTGGTCTTACCAAGGCATTGTAAAGTGGTATTAATACTTCACATGATCTTGCTTCTAACACTCTATTAATGCCACCCAGTACTGTGTTGGCCTTTTTGGCAGCTGCAGCACGCTGCTGGCTCATATTTAAGTGATTGTCCACTAGGACTCCGAGGTCCCTCTCATAGTTACTACTATTGAGCAAGGTACCCTCTATACTATACCTATACATTTGGTTTTTCTTGCCTAAATGCAGAATCTTACTTTTTTCACCACTGAATTTCATTTTGTTAGATAGCACCCAGTGTTCAAATCTGTCCAGATCCTCCTGTATCTTAAGCCTGTCTTCTGGAGTGTTGGCTATTCCTGCCAGCTTGGTGTCGTCTGCAAATTTGACGAGTTCCCCATCTATCCCCTTGTCCAAATAGTTGATATAGATGTTGAAGAGCACTGGGCCCAGAACAGAGCCATGGGGTACCGCACTACACACTTCCCTCCATGTAGATGCGGTTCCATTGAGGACCACACGCTGAGTACGGCCAGTCAGCCAGCTATGGATCCATTTGGTGGTGATGCTGTCTAACCTGCATTTTTCTATCTTATCAAGTAGTAAGTTGTGATCTATTTTGTCAAATGCCTTATTGAATCCAAGTAAATTATACCCACAGCATTCCTCTGGTCCACTAATTTTGTCACTTGGTCAAAGAATGCAATAAAGTCTGTCTGGCATGATCTGTTTTTGACAAACCCGTGTTGGCTTTTAGAGAAGTCCATCTTTGTTCAGCTGAATAAAAACGTAAAGCTTGAAGGCAACTTCTGGTTTCCTCTATTTTTTATCAAGCAAAACCTCAGCACCTGTACAGCAGTTTCATGACCCAACTATGCAACATCATCAGTGCTAGAAGGGAGTGGGGCTTGTGGAGAGGGCTAGGGAGGTTTTCTTGCAGATGTTTCATGACCCAACTAGGTAACATCATCAGTGCTAGGGCCAGCTCTGATGATATCACACAGTGGAGTAGCTCAATAGCTTCTTCTACTTATGTATATACTGTATAAAACATCTTCTAAGATTCCAGCTATTCCATTGATCTGAAGGCAATGATGAAGCATTGAAGAAAATGCACGGAAAAATGTTTCCTTGACTGCTGTCATTACAAGCTAAGAATTAATATTTGGCTGCAAATCTTCTAACGGAAGAAATCATTCTTTCCTTTGCTTGTTTCAATCTAAAAAATAACCACTTGACACACATATCCACTCCCTGACTACTAACAAAGTGGGACAGAGCCTGTGGCTTGAGGCTAAAGCTTCTGCCTAGCATGCAGACTGCCCAGGTTCGAATCCCAGAAAGGGTGAATTCTGACTGAAGAGAGGTAAATAACTCGAAATAGCTATCTCAGAAATCCCTTATTTCTTTGTTAACAATTTTAAACAACATATATATATTTGTGCTTGCAGATGGCTCTGGGTTGAGCTGAAACAAGCAAAGGAAAGAATGATTTCTTCCTCCCATATTTGGGTTTACAGGGTGCAATCTAAAAAATAACCACTTGACACACATATCCACTCCCTGACTACTAACAAAGTGGGACAGAGCCTGTGGCTTGAGGCTAAAGCTTCTGCCTAGCATGCAGACTGCCCAGGTTCGAATCCCAGAAAGGGTGAATTCTGACTGAAGAGAGGTAAATAACTCGAAATAGCTATCTCAGAAATCCCTTATTTCTTTGTTAACAATTTTAAACAACATATATATATATATTTGTGCTTGCAGATGGCTCTGGGTTGAGCTGAAACAAGCAAAGGAAAGAATGATTTCTTCCTCCCATATTTGGGTTTACAGGGTGCAATCTAAAAAATAACCACTTGACACACACACACACACACACACACACATATATTCTTCATCGTCAGGCTGGTGCTTTCGGCTTCGTGCTTCTAGGAGCAATGTGTGATTGTAGCTGTTTCTTACTTTTAACTGCCAGTGGGGGTTTGGCTGGGAGCTTGGCTATGTTCTGATTGGGTGGAGGTGTGTTCTGATTGGTTAGGGGCTTGGCTGTGCTCTGATTGGCTGGGGGAGTGTTCTGTTTGGGTGGGGGCTTTGTTGTGCTCAGGTTAGTCTGAGTTGCAGGGAGATTAGAGATGGTGAGCTGCATAGCAGTTTGGCTTCGCGTTCGTGGTCGTGCCTCATCTTCACGGTGGGTGTCAGTTTGCTTCATGTATGGATTGGAGGGGTTTAAAGTGGCTAATGATGCAGCTGTGGAATATATATATTTGTTTGTTTTCTGAGGTTTTCGCCGGTGTTTGTATGTAGGTCTTTGGTTATTCGGGTTTTCTCCCACATATAATTGGAAGTGTCTTGGCGACATTTCGACAAAGTCCCATTCGTCATCTTCAGGCTGGTGTTTTCAGCTTTTATATATCCTAGAAGCACGAAGCCGAAAACACCAGCCTGAAGATGATGAATGGGACTTCGTCAAACTTCGCCAAGACACTTCCAATTTTACGTGGGAGAAAACCCGAATAACCAAAGACCTACATATATGTATATATATATTCAGGGTGAATTTGAAATATGCCCCTGTGGCAGCCACTGAAAGCCCAGATGAGGAAGTAGGGCAGGGAGGACTTTTAAATGGAAGTTTTCAAGAAGAGAATGGTCACCCATTTGTCTGAAATAGTATAGAATCTTCTATCACTGGCAGAGGGTTGAACTAGAATAGCCATAGCTATTAGACTTATGTACCACTTCACAGTGCTTTCCAGCCCTCTCTAAGCAGTTTACAGAGTCAGTATTTTGCCCCCCAACAATCTGGGTCCTCATTTTATTGACCTCGGAAAGAATGGAAGGCTGAGTCAACCTTGAGCCCTATCGAGATTGAACTGCTGGCAGCGGGCAGAGTTAGCCTGCAATACTACACTCTAACCACTGCGCCACCAGGGCTTAGATAGCAATAGTACTTAGACCTAAGTACCGCTTCACAGTGCTTTACAGCCTGCTCTAAGCAGTTTACTGAGTCAGCCTCTTGCTCCCCAACAATCTGGGTCCTCTGACCTGGGAAGGGTGGAAGGCTGAGTCAACCTTGAGCTGGTCAGGATCGAACTGCTGGCAGTGGAATGCAGAGTTAGCATGCAATACTGCATTCTAACCACTGTGCCTCCAGAAGGAGAATGAGAAAGGGAATAAGAGAGGAAAGGGAGGGAGGGAGGGAAGGAGGGAGGGAGGGAGGAATTGCAACAGCACTTAGATTTATGTACCACTCCATAGTGCTTTACAGCCCTCCCTAAGCAGTTTACAGAGTCAGTGTCTTGCCCTCAACAATCTGGGTCCTCATTTTACCGACTTCACAAGGATGGAAGGCTGAGTCAACCTTGAGCTGGTCAGGATCGAACTGCCGAACCACTGGCAGACAGGAGTCAGCAGAAGTAGCCTGCAGTGCTGCATTCTAGCCACTGCACCACCAGGGCTCTTGGAGATCTGTAGAGGACCTTCCAATCCTATTATTATAAATTCTGTGTTCTAAATCCCAGTTGAGTCTTAGTAGCACCATGGACCTGTCCTTGAAGTTTCCTAGGCAGCAAATTCCCAAAAATGTACCTCTTGAAACCTCTCTATTTCTGCTATTTGGGAGATGCAAGCATTCTAGTGTGATCGTACTCAAATAATACAAGCATCTGCTTCTTTGGAGGAAGAACAAAGTAATAGCGAAGGAAAAAGCATTTGTAAATGTACATTTGAAACCGTGCAAAGAGAACATTGTCAGTCTTTCAGGCAGAGAGAGACCATCCAGTCTGAAATTATTACAGATTTTTTACTTCTTAATCTAAAAGAAAGAAAGAAAGAAAGAAAGAAAGAAAGAAAGAAAGAAAGAAAGAAAGGAAGGAAGGAAGGAAGGAAGGAAGGAAGGAAAGAAAAAGAAAGAAAGAAAGAAAGAAAGGAAGGAAGGAAGGAAGGAAGGAAAGAGAAAGAAAGAAAGAAAGAAAGAAAGAAAGAAAGAAAGAAAGAAAGAAAGAAAGAAAGAAAGAAAGAAAGAAAGAAAGAAAGAAAGAAAGAAAGAAAGAAAGAAAGAAAGAGAATTCACTTTGGTGAACTCAAATTATATGAAGAAGAATGGTTGCTGGAATTGGGTATGTCTAGTTTAATGAAGAGAAGGACAATAGCTGTGTTCCAGTATCTCAAAGGCTGCCCCAAAGAAGAGGGAGTCAAGCTATTCTCCAAAGCATCTGAAGGCAGGACAAGGAAGAAGGGTTAACAAATCAAATGTTTACAAAAACTAATACCCAATGTTGAATGTATATAACCAAGATACTATTTATGATAAGGATGAGGAACTGGGAACTTGTACAGCTTTGGTCGGGGGGCTTGATTATGTCCACTGGTTGCTGCCCCCACTCGAGAGCCTTTTTACAGTGGAAGAGAAGATGTTGTGGGACATGGCTGTGGAGTTCCCGAGAGCAACTTTTAGAGAACATTTTTAGCTGACCTTCAAGCTCAGTCTGTGCCCCTGATGAGGCATTTTGGGGCGACTGGTTTATTTCTTGTATCTCTGCTTGTGGTTCTTTTAATTAATATGTTTTATACTGTGGTTTTTTAAATTTAATATGTTTATACGTCTGTTTTTAAATTTTTAAACTTTTAAATTTAAATTTTTAATTTTTATCAAATTGGGGGGGGTGAGTGATGTATGTATGGGACGGGGACATGTTTGAAGAATGTATGATAGATAAATGGACAGGCCTGCCGAGCTTGAGGGAGGCCGGGGACTGGGGAGATGCGGACTCTGGAGACAATGAGGGTTGGAATATACCGGTCATTCAGGGAAGAGGCGGGTATGGCGGGAGCAGGAGGGTAGGCCGCACACGGGGAACTCGGTCCTGCTGCCTCGTAGCAGTTCCTTGTTCTGGCCCTTCTGAAAAAACTTGCTCTCCCCACGATTCTGGTGATTGGGTGTAGCTCGGGCCCTGGGCTCAGGCTATTGCTGCTTAACGCCAGGTCGGTTAACAATAAGGCTCCCCTCATTCATGATCTTCTCATGGATGAGGAGACCGACTTGGCGTGTGTGACTGAGACCTGGTTGGGCCCTGAGGGGGGAGTTCCCCTCATGGGCATGTGCCCATCAGGTTATCAGGTATGGCATCAGCCGTGACCCCAGGGAAGGGGGGGAGGAGTGGCTATTTTGGCCCAGGAGAACTTCAGTCTACGTAGACTCACTGTTTCCGAAATTCCGGGCTGCGAGTCCATCCTTATGACGCTGGACCTAGGGGTCCAGGTGGGCTTATTGCTTACGTACCTGCCTCCCAGCTGCGTGGCATCAGCCCTGCCTGTGCTACTCGAGGAGGTTGCTGGGCTGGCGGTGGAGTTCCCCAGGCTTATAGTCCTGGGGGACTTCAATCTGCCATCGCTTGGCGAATCCTCGGGATTGGCACAGGAGTTCATGGCCGCCATGACAACCATGGACCTGACCCAAGTAGTGCAGGGCCCGACGCATGAGGGTGGACACGCCCCGGATATGATTTTCCTTTCGGAGCATTTGGGTAATGATCTGGTTTTAAGGGGCTTAGATATCATGCCTTTGTCATGGACTGATCATTTTCTGCTTCGACTGAATTTTACGGCCCCAATCCTTCCCCGCAGGGAGGCGGAACCGATTAGGTGGTTCCGCCCCAGACGCCTGATGGATCCAATTGGCTTTCAGACGGCGCTTGGGGAATTACCGAGCTCCCTCATCCACAGTCCGGCGGAGTCCCTGGTAGCGGCATGGAATACGGCCGCGAAGGGGGCTATTGACCGGATTGCGCCTTTGCGACCTCTCCGTGGTGCTGGCCCCAGGAGGTCTCCTTGGTTTACTGAGGAGCTCAGGGGGATGAAGCGCCATAAGAGACGTCTAGAGAAGCGATGGAGACAAAGTAAGTCCGGATCTGACCGAACCAGATTGAGCTTATTTATTAAAGCCTATCTGAAGGCGATTAAGGCGGCAAGATCTTTGTATCTTTCTGCTTTGATCGCGTCTGCGGAATCTCGTCTGGCCGCCCTGTTTAGGGTGACCCGATCCCTTATTAACCCAAGGGGTCCGGGGCCTCCCTTGCAGGGTAGTGCCGAGGACTTTAATAACTGTTTCGCAGACAAAGTGGCTCAGATCCGGGCTGACCTAGACTCCAATTGTGTAGCAGAGTCGACTGATAATGATTCAGTTGAGGGGACAGGGGCATGTTCTTGTCCGGTCATCTGGGGAGAGTTTGAGGCTGTTACGCCTGAGGAAGTGGACAGGGCCATTGGATCTGTATGTTCTGCCACCTGTTTGTTGGACCCGTGTCCCTCCTGGCTGGTTTCGGCCAGTAGGGTGGTGACACGTACCTGGATCCAGGAGATTGTCAACGCTTCTTTGAGGGAGGGGTCCTTTCCGGCTCCCTTAAAGGAGGCACTTGTGCGCCCCCTCCTCAAGAAGCCTTCCCTGGATCCAGAAATTTTGACCAACTATCGTCCGGTCTCCAACCTTCCCTTTGTGGGGAAGGTTGTCGAGAAGGTGGTGGCGCATCAGCTCCAGTGGTCTCTGGAGGAAGCCGATTATCTGGGCCCTCTGCAGTCGGGATTCAGGCCCGGCTACAGCACTGAAACTGCTTTGGTCGCTCTGATGGATGATCTCTGGCGAGCCCGGGATAGAGGCCAGTCCTCTGTCCTGGTGCTTCTTGACCTCTCAGCGGCGTTCGATACCATTGACCACGGTATCCTTCTGCGCCGGCTGGAGGGATTGGGAGTGGGGGACACTGTATTGCGGTGGTTCTCCTCCTATCTCACTGGTCGGTCGCAGTCGGTGTTTGTGGGGGATCGAAGGTCCACCTCTAGGTTACTCCCATGTGGGGTGCCTCAGGGGTCGGTTCTCTCCCCCCTACTTTTTAACATTTACATGAAGCCACTGGGTGAGATCATCCACTGCCACGGAGTGAGATACCATCAGTACACTGATGATACTCAGCTGTACATTTCCACTCCTGGCCATATCAGTGAAGCGGTTGAGGTGATGTGCTGGTGTCTGGAGGCTGTGAGGGTCTGGATGGGTGTTAACAGATTAAGGCTCAACCCCGATAAGACAGAGTGGCTGTGGGTGATGCCTCCCAAGGACACTTCTATCTGTCCTTTGATTACCCTGGGGGGGGGGTGAATCTATAAACCCCTCAGAGAAGGTTCGCAACTTGGGAGTCCTCCTTGATCCACAGCTGACATTGGATCATCATTTGTCGGCAGTGGCGAGGGGGGCATTTGCCCAGGTTCGCCTGGTGCACCAGTTGCGTCCTTACTTGGATCGGGAGTCACTCCTCACAGTCACACATGCCCTTGTCACCTCGAGGATCGACTACTGCAACGCTCTCTACATGGGGCTACCCTTGAAGAGTGTTCGGAGACTACAATTAGTGCAAAATGCAGCTGTGCGAGCAGTTGTGGGTCTTCCTCGTTGTGCCCACATTTCATCAACTCTCCGCACGCTGCATTGGTTGCCTATTGGTCTCCGAGCCCAATTCAAGGTGTTGGTTATTACCTATAAAGCCCTTCATGGCTTGGGACCGGGATACTTACGGGACCGCCTTCTGCCACATACTTCTCTACGACCGGTGAGAGCGCACAGGGTCGGCCTCCTCCAGGTCCCGTCAACGAAACAATGTCGTCTGGCGGGCCCTAGGGGGAGGGCTTTCTCTGTTGCGGCGCCCACCCTCTGGAACCAACTACCTCCTGAAGTCCGCGTTTCTCCGACCCTCCTGGCCTTCCGAAAGAATTTAAAAACCTACCTCTGCCGGCAGGCCTGGGGATGATTGTTGATTGTGGTGTGATTGATGAGTATGTATGGGGTTTGTATTTTTAATGTTGTTCGGATTTGTTCAATTGTTTATATATATATATGTTGTAAGCCGCTCCGAGTCTTCGGAGAGGAGCGGCATACAAATCCGAATAAAATAAAAAAATAAAAATAAATAAATATGTTCTATAACTAATGCCTCTTAACATAACCTTATGACTAATGTTGTTTGCTTTAATATTGTTAAAGCGGACTGAATCTCTAGCTCAGGATATGAAACTTTTACCTCAGGATCTCCGGTTAGGGACTATAAAAGTTTGCACTAGTAATGGGATGAAGTCAATTCAGAAGCGCAAACGAACAATATGCAATAAACTAGATACAGCAGATAGACCATATATAAGAGAAACACCAACCAAACAAAATGTATTCGGAGTATACTTGAAGATGGAAGGGAGGAGGGAAGAACGTTTACTAAAACAGATGTTTACAAAGATTAATACCTAATGTTGTATGCTATGTTCTAGGATGATTGCTTAGCAATAGGATCTTATGTTTAATGTTGATCACATTAATATTGAACCAGATAAGAGAAACACCAATCAAATAAAGAGTAACAGGAGTATACTTGAGGCTGGACGCGAGGAGTGGAAAAAGGCTTACTAATTCAGACGTTTTCAAAGACTAATACTTAGTATTGTATACCAGGTGCCATGATGAGTGCTGCATAATATGTTTTTTATGTTCAATGTTGATTGTTTTAATAAAAGAATTTTTATATTAAAAAAAAAAAAAGAAGCAACGGATGGAAACTAATCAAGGAGAGA
This sequence comes from Bothrops alternatus, assembly GCA_034064705.1. Lineage (NCBI taxonomy): Eukaryota > Metazoa > Chordata > Lepidosauria > Squamata > Viperidae > Bothrops > Bothrops alternatus. The sequence continues at coordinate 21,297 of JARGCV010000802.1, read as the reverse complement.
AGCAACCTAAGGAGAAATTTGCTCATAGTTGGAACAATTAATCAGTGGAATGACTTGCCTCCAGAAGTTGTGGGTCCTCCCAACAGTGGAGGTTTTCAAGAAGAGACTGGACAGCCATTTGTCTGAAATAGTATAGGTCTCTTGCAAGAGCTACCGGTTGGACTACATGATCTCCAAGGCCCCTTCCACGTTTGTTACTGTTACTGCTACTGCTACTAGCTTTCAAGCATTTATTTAATGATCATTCAAAGTTATGATGGCACTGAAATTAAAAAAAAGTGACTTAGGACTGCTTCTCACACGACTCTCACAGCTTCTGGATCAAAACGTGGACTGATTTTTAGAAAGAGGGGGACAATTCAGTCCCAAACGATTACTTGCCGACCGTTACTTCTCAATCTGCTAAGAAGAAAAAGGAAATTTCACTCTGCTATTAAACTGAAAGTGCTTTGTCAATCTCAATTTAGCCAGGCTTCAATTCTGTTGACTCTTCATGTTTGATATTCTAAGTTTTAATTGCTCCTCTTCCCTCATGGCATGTTTCTCAGGGAACTTCCACTGAGCAGTTTATGCCGAACTTTGTACTTTAACCTCTTTTGCAAAGGTGCCTTAGAGCTGCGCGATATACAAGAGGTCAAAGAAACAGAAGGAGCTGCTGCAGGGATCTGCAGTTGGGTGAAGAAGCACAATGGGGTGCAATCAAAACTGTGGCTTGCTGACGGGAACAATCATTGGGGCCGCGTTAGCCATCCTGGGAGGAATTTTAATCCCAGTTGGAAATAACCTCGTTGAGGAGACAGTAAAAAAGGTAAGAGACACCTCTAACGCCTGCCTTTTTGCATCTTTCCCTCACTTTCTTCTCAGCTTTTACTTACAGTGTAAACAAGTGGTGCCACCAGCAGCCTTGGACTGTGCCTCCTCATATCTGCTACTAGCTAGCTTCTGTGACATTAGGAATGGGACCCACATCTGCTGATTTTCCTGGATGATTCATTCTCCAAATGGAATTATTTTTGTGGGTGTGGAGGGGGTGGTGGTGGTGGATGAAAAGTAAAGAAATAAGTGAGATATTCAGATGTTCCTTTGACCAATCATTTGTAGACAGGGAGGGCAGAATTAGGAATTATGTCTTGTTTAATGAAAAGAAGCACTGGGATGACCTGATTGCAGTCTTCCAATATCTCAGGGGCTGCCCCAAAGAAGAGGGAGTCAAGCTATTCTCCAAAGCACCTGAAGGCAGGACAAGAAACAAGGGATGAAAACTAATCAAGGAGAGAAGCAACCTGGAACTAAGGAGGAATTTCCAGACAGTGAGAACAATTAATCAATTAATATGGGACCGTCTTTTGCCACATACTTCCCTTCGACCGGTGAGAGCGCACAGGGTCGGCCGCCTCCGGGTCCTGTCAGCGAAACAATGCTGTCTGGCGGGTCCTAGGGGGAGGGCCTTCTCTGTTGTGGTGCCCACCCTCTGGAACCAACTGCCCCCTGAAGTCCGCGTTTCTCCCACTCTCCCGGCCTTCCGGAAGAATCTAAAAACTTATCTATGCCTGCAGGCCTGGGGATGACTGTGATTGCGTGTGAATTATGAATGTGTTCGGGGGGGGGGGTTAAACGTTTTGTAGATTGCTTTTTGATTTTAAACTCTGTGATGTTCTTTTGTTTATGTTGTTAGCCGCTCCGAGTCCTTTGGAGAGGAGCGGCATAAAAATTTAATTAAAATAAAATAAATAAATAAATAAAATAATCAGTGGAATGATTTGCCTCCAGAAGTTATGGCTGATCCATCACTGGAGGCTTTTAAGAAGAGATTGGACAATGTTTTGTCTGGAATGGTATACAGTTTCCCTGTTTGAACAGGGGGTTGGACTAGAAGACCTCCAAGTTCCCTTCTATTATTATTATTATTATTTATTAAACTTATATGCCGCCCTTCTCCCAAGACTCAGGGCGGCTCACAACAAGAATACAAGTATAAAAAACATAACATAAAATCAATTAAAATTACAATTTACAGTATAAAAACTAGGTAATTTATTTCACTCATACAACACACAGTCACAATCAAAGGTCCAGGGGCAGAGTGCAACTCACACACCCCAAGCCTGTCGGCATAAATGCGTCTTCAACAATTTCCGGAAAGCTAGGAGGGAGGAAGCAGTACGAACCTCTGAGGGAAGTTGGTTCCAGAGGGCTGGGGCAGCAACAGAGAAGGCCCTAACCCTAGGTCCCGCCAGATGACATTGTTTAGCAGACGGGACCTGTAGGAGGCCAACCCTATGCGCCCTAACCGGTCGCTGGGATTCATGATAACCATGTTATCCTATGTTCTAAGCAACCAATTGAAACTGATCACTACATGCAGAATAACATAGAAAGAAACGTGGCAACTTCATCCAAAATTCAGGATAAAACTTCAGGACAATGAAGAGTTTAAATTTTTAGCTTTCAAAGAGCTGATTTAGGCTTGGAAGATTGTTGTACATTTCTAAGAATGATGTGATGTCTATGCCTTCACAACCTTAACATTCTAAAACGTTTTAAATATTTACAGCTGAAAATGCTACAGGCTCTTCCTTGTTCTATTTGTCACAATCCAGCACCAAATAACACAAATCGTTTTAGCTTCTGATAATCTCTTTGGATGTAATATTTCACGGGGAGCTCCAGCGCTGATGCTGGATCAGGAGCGTCACCGAAAAGTAAACTAAGTTGCTTCTAAGTTCATCGGCGTCTTTCTCTTGTCTCATCCGAGTTAGGCCAGTAGGATGTTGCGGTATCCTGCAAACATTCTGCTGATGTGGCAACCGGGCTGTTAACTTGGACTTCTTTTCTGTGGTTTCACAAAGATATTTGTCTGTTGCCACAACTTCTTCTTGGAGCCCTTGGAAAGAGCCATGTTTTAGATTTCAAAGAGCAGGAGGTGTCAGACTGGAGCAGGACAGGACAACCCATCGTGGGACAATTAAAAAACTGCACCCAGTTTTGAGAAAGAAATTAATTCAATAGTTAAATCTTTACTGAAATAAAATCCATGCACAGAATACAGTACTACTACACAAGACATCAAGCCAACAAGAAAACTTAGCAATTTAGCTTCCATGTAGTTAGAATACCTCCCCCTCCTCTTCCTCCTCTTCACTTAACAAATGTCTCACTTAGCAACATACATTTTGGGTTCAATTGTGGTCGTGAGTCAAGGACTCCCTGTATCAGTATTTCATAAACTTTGTTTTATGGTTTATGGTTTGGTATGGAGTTGGCTTAAAGAGTGCAAACGTTGGCTTGAAACTCAACATTAAGAAAACCAAGATCATGGCATCCGGCCCTCTCAATTCCTGGCAAATAGATGGGAAAGAAATGGAGGTAGCGACAGATTTTATCTTCCTGGGCTTCAAGATCACCGCAGATGGGGACTGCAGCCAAGAAATTAAAAGACGTTTGCTCCTGGGGAGGAAAGCTATGGCAAATCTAGACAGCATACTAGAAAGCAGAGACATCACCCTGCCAACAAAAGTGCGCATAGTCAAGTCTTCCCAGTTGCAATGTAGGGCTGTGAAAGTTGGACCATAAGAAAGGCTGAGCGACAAAGAATTGAAGCCTTTGAACTATGGTGCTGGAGAAGACTCCTGCGAGTCCCCTGGACTGCAAGGCGATCAAACCAGTCAGTCCTAGAGGAGATCAACCCTGACTATTCTTTAGAAGCCCAGATCCTGAAGTTGAAACTCAAGTCCTTAATGAGAAGAAAGGACTCACTGGAGAAGAGTCTAATGTTGGGAAAGACGGAGGGCAAGAGAAGAAGGGGACGACAGAGAATGAGGGGGCTGGATGGAGTCCCTGAAGCAGTCGGCGTGAGCTTCAATGGACTCCAGAAGATGGTAGAGGACAGGAAGGCCTGGAGGAACGTTGTCCATGGGATCACGATGGGTCAAATATGACTTCGCAACTAACAACAACATGGAGTGTGATCCTAGCCAACTATTCCACAAGGCATGGGTAAAAAAAAACTCTGGTTCTTGTTTGTTATGAAAAAACATTAATGTATTCTTGGCTTGCTGATTTCTGAATAATAATTAAAGTCACCTTCATTTTTGAGTAATGAGAAGACCTGCTTTTGAAATCTCTTGCTGACTATTTGGCAAAATCAGACTAGTTTATAAACCAACTTCTAAAATTATTTCCTTTGGATTATGATAGCCTTGATGATAATCACCTCCAACTATCTATCTTATAAAGGCTGAAGTTCAACTCTCATAACCGCTGATAAAACAACAGATGGAATGTCACTAACTCTGATTTAAGAATATTTATTGTTGCAAGATTAGATTAGAGAGATAATAATATCTAGGGCTATGATGTTGTAAGAAGGAGAGAGAATGATGGTATTCAGCATTGATCAGGGATTGATTACAGTATGTGCCATGAAGTCATTGTTGAATTTTAGCAAGTACTTAGATAGCTTTTCTCAATAACGATGAGCGTATTTTAATTTTAATACCAAAGTTGGAAAGTGTTGGTTATGACCTATAAAGCCCTTTATGGCAATGGACCAGGATACTTGCGGGACCGTCTTCTGCCTCATGAATCCCAGCGACCGGTTAGGGCGCATAGGGTTGGCCTCCTACGAGTCAGTATGTTAAGCAATGTTATCTGGCGGGGCCTAGGGCAAGGGCCTTCTCCGTTGCTTCCCCAGCCCTCTGGAACCACCTTCCCACAGAGGTTCGTACTGCTTCCTCCCTCCTAGCCTTCCGGAAACTGTTGAAGACGCATTTATGCGAAGAGGCTTGGGACGTATGAACTGCACTCTGCCCCTGGGCCTTTGACTGTGATAGTATGTTGTATGAATGTAATAAATTTATCTAGTTTTTATACAGCATTGTAATTAGTAATTTTAATTGACTCTATGTTTATGTTTTTACTTGTATTGTTGTTGTGAGCCGCCCTGGGTCCTGGGAGAAGGGCGGCATATAAGTTTGAATAAATAAATAAATAAATAAATAAATAAATAAATAAATAAATAAATAAATAAATAAATAAATAAATAAATAAATAAATAAATATGGACCACGGCCAAAACTCATGATTGGGTTGTTTGTTAAGTGAATCAACGCAGTTGTCATGGTTCCAACAGATGAAACTCTTCAAAGAAGTTAGAGGCATTGTTTACCTTAAAAGATCTTTATTCGAGTAGCAGAATATCGGCACTTACATATTGGAAGCCAAAAACTGAATTCCCCTCCCTGGGCACATAGTATCAAAGCACAATTCCTTCCTCCAATTTACAGACATAAATCACATTCCCCAATTAGCTTGAAGCATGGGCTTCCTCTCCAGCTCTCCAGCTCTCCAATTCTTTATCAGCTCTGATTTCAACAACCTTGATTCTCACGCTAGGTTCAGTGTTGTTATGTCTAGCTGGACTCTCATTCACCTCCCCACCTCCCCAGCATCATCTAACTCTAAAAGCGAAAGGAAGAAAATGGCTACATTTCCATCTGTTGTCAATGCAAAAATGTCCGAAGTTAGCAGTGTTGACAGCAGTTGTTAAATTAGTAGTGCAGTCATTAAGTTACCAGCATCAAATTCCTGGGTGTGCAGCTAACGAGTAGGCTGGCTTGGTCGCTCAACATTGAAGTGGGCACAGCAGCGCCTGCATTTTCGGCATCGCATGAGAAAAGCACATCTTCCTTCCCCTGTCCTGACCGCTTTCTACAGGGGGATGATTGAGAGCATCGTGTCATACAGCATCACAGTCTGGTTTGGAAGCATCCCTGCTTCAGACAGGAAGGCGGTGCAGAGAGTGGTGAGGATGGCTGAAAAGATCATTGGCAGCTCCCTCCCTCCCATTCAGGACATGGCACAGAAGTGCTGCTTGAGCAGGGTCCATAAGATTATTTGGGACACTACACATCCTCTTCACAACCTGTTCTCCTTGTTACCTTCTGGGAGGAGGGGGCTTCGTGGTATCCATAGCAGAACATCCAGATTCAGCCATAGTTTCGTTCCATACAGCATTAACCTTGCGAACTCTCAACTTCCGTTATATATTCAAGATGGACAGTATTTAATATTTATTTGTTATGTATATGTAGGGGTGTGGGTCTATACATATGTTGTACATAGTATATTTAGGTGTGTGTCGTGTATGTGTTTCACTTTGAGAGCGGGCAACTAAATTTCATTTTTGATGTGTGCCGTTGTGCCCACAGTGAGAAAAAAAATGACAATAAAGATTATTTTATCTTAACTAAGTGAACCTGGCTTCCCCATTGACGTTGCCTGTCAGAAAAGGAGATC
>JARGCV010000802.1:0-10000 GCA_034064705.1 Bothrops alternatus | reverse complement strand
TTGGAAGACTGCTATCATGTCCCCCCTCATCCTTCTCTTCGTTAAACTAGACATACCCAATTCCAGCAGCCATTCCTTATATGCTTTAGCCTCCAGTCCCCTGATCATCTTTGTTGCTCTTCTCTGCACTTTTTCCTAGAGTCTCAACGTCTTCTAGTCCAACCCCTTGCTCAAGCAGGAAACCCTATACCAGGGGTTCTCAACCTTGGCAACTTTAAGACTTGTGGACTTCAACTCCCAGAATTCCTCAGCCAGCTTTGCTGGCTGAGGAATTCTGGGAGTTGAAGTCCACAAGTCTTAAAGTTGCCAAGGTTGAGAACCCCTGCCCTATACTATTTCAGACAAGTGACTACCCAGTGTCTCTTTAAAATCCCCCAGTCAGAGAGCACCCACAACTTCTGATGTTGTTCCACTGGTTAATTGTCCTCACTGTTAAGAAATTTCTCCTTAGTTCCAGGTTGCTTCTCTCCTGGGTTAGTTTCCATCCGTTGCTTCTTGTCTTGCCTTCTGGTGCTTTGCAGAATATGTTATTGTATTCGTTTATTTTAAACTATTATTTAGCTGTGATGCTCGTCTCATGGTATTGACATTAATCGAATTCCTTAATTAAGTATGGAAACTGTAAAACATTCTGTGATTTGATCAGATTTATAAGATTTAATTCAATCCTGTTATGAAAAGTTTCCCTCTGTTTCCATCCCAGTATCAAAACTTTATTAATGTATTTGTGTTTCCTGCAGGCTGCACCGGTTTTGTATCCGAATGTAGTTCAGTTACTGAATACGTTTATACAACAATCAAAATCAAAATTTCTCCAAACTAGAACTGTGAAAGAAATACTTTGGGGCTATGAAGATCCTTTCCTGAAATTAATTCCAATACAAAGCATTGATAAAGTTGTTGGAATATTCTATCCTGTAAGTATAAACTCAAAGGTGATGAAATTGGTGAGAAGTCAGCCCCCCAGCGAAGCAAATATTAAAAGGGCAGAAAAATATATTTCCTCAAAGGATCTTAAAAAGGCAGAAAAGAACACCTAGTTTTCTTAATAGCCCCAAGTCTCCCTCCCCCAAGCAGAAACCAACTCTGTAGAAATGCAGATGTAAATAATCCATTCAGGAAGGTTGGAGGCCTCCATCTTCTCATCTTTCCTACTATCTTCTCCTATTGGTTTCTTATGATTTATTAATAATTGTTTGTAACTTATAATTAATGATTGAAACTATGATTATCATCTATGACTTATGGCTTTGTTGTATGTATGTATACGGAGAGCTTATGCCAGTCACACTTGGCCAATAAAGAATTCTATTCTATTCTATTCTATTCTATTCTATTCTATTCTATTCTATTCTATTCTATTCTATTCTATTCTATTCTACTCTACTCTACTCTACTCTACTCTACTCTACTCTACTCTACTCTACTCTACTCTACTCTACTCTACTCTACTCTACTCTACTCTACTCCACTCCACTCCACTCCACTCCATTCCATTCCATTCCATTCCATTCTACTATTCCATATTTTCTACTCTATTCTATTCCATATTTTCTACTCTACTCTACTCTACTCCACTCCACTCCACTCCACTCCACTCCACTCCACTCAACTCCACTCCACTCCACTCCACTCCACTCCACTCCACTCCACTCCACTCCACTCCACTCCATTCTATTCTATTCTATTCTATTCTATTCTATTCTATTCTATTCTATTCTATTCTATTCTATTATTCCATATTTTCTACTCTATTCTATTCCATATTTTCTATTCTACTCTACTCTACTCTACTCTACTACTCTACTCTACTCTACTCTACTCTACTCTACTCTACTCTACTCTACTCTACTCTACTCTACTCTACTCTACTCTACTCTACTCCACTCCACTCCACTCCACTCCACTCCACTCCACTCCACTCCACTCCACTCCACTCCACTCCACTCCATTCCATTCCATTCCATTCTATTCTATTCTATTCTATTCTATTCTATTCTATTCTATTCTATTCTATTCTATTCTATTCTATTCTATTCTATTCTATTCTATTCTACTATTCCATATTTTCTACTATTCTATTCCATATTTTCTATTCTATTCTATTCTATTCTATTCTATTCTATTCTATTCTATTCTATTCTATTCTATTCTATTCTATTCTATTCTATTCTATTCTATTCTACTCTACTCTACTCTACTCTACTCTACTCTACTCTACTCTACTCTACTCTACTCCACTCCACTCCACTCCACTCCACTCCACTCCATTCCATTCCATTCCATTCCATTCCATTCCATTCTATTCCATTCTATTATTACATATTTTCTACTCTATTCTATTCCATATTTTCTACTTTACTCTACTCTACTCTACTCTACTCCATTCCATTCCATTCCATTCCATTCCATTCCATTCCATTCCATTCTATTCTATTCTATTCTACTATTCCATATTTTCTACTATTCTATTCCATATTTTCTTTTCTTTTCTTTTCTTTTCTTTTCTTTTCTATTCTATTCTATTCTATTCTATTCTATTCTATTCTATTCTATTCTATTCTATTCTATTCTATTCTATTCTATTCTACTCTACTCTACTCTACTCTACTCTACTCTACTCCATATTTTCTATTCTATTCTATTCTATTCTATTCTATTCTATTCTATTCTATTCTATTCTATTCTATTCTATTCTATTCTATTCTATTCTATTCTATTCTATTCTATTCTATTCTTCCATATTTTCTACTATTCTATTCCATATTTTCTATTCTATTCTATTCTATTCTATTCTATTCTATTCTATTCTATTCTATTCTATTCTATTCTATTCTATTCTACTCTACTCTACTCTACTCTACTCTACTCTACTCTACTCTACTCTACTCTACTCTACTCTACTCTACTCTACTCCATATTTTCTATTCTATTCTATTCTATTCTATTCTATTCTATTCTATTCTATTCTATTCTATTCTATTCTATTCTATTCTATTCTATTCTATTCTATTCTATTCTATTCTATTCTATTCTATTCTATTCTATTCTATTCTATTCCATTCCATTCTATTCTATTCTATTCCATTCCATTCCATTCCATTTTGTTTTCATTCCCCCTTGGGAACTTGAACATCTAAATTAACTAGCATCATTTCAGAAGTGAAAAGATTAGGTTTCAAATATTCCATTTTTCTGCAGCTGATTTCAGGGATATTTTGCATGCATTTTGAATTTATCCAGATCCATCATTTTATATACATGTCGAGATCTTGATAGTTTTATGGCTGTGATTGCCTCATAATTTCAACCTTGTTTTTGACAACATGAAAACCGGAAAAACAAGAGGGTGGATAGGAAGTAAAAACGTTGGCAATTTTTTTCATGATCAACATTCAGAACGTGGCAATTAGAAATTCTAATTATTGCAAAAGTGACAATGCTAATTCAAAGGCAGGAGGAAAAAAATGGATTATTTATTAAGGAGGTAGAAATATCAATGCCCATACACTACTTTCATCTTTGTCATACAAGGCAATATTAAAATATTGATCAATTCCATATCACCATATTGAGGTTCCTGGGTGTTTAGTGAATTGGATTATTTTTTAAAAGACGCGGATGCTTTGTCTAAAAGTTGACTCAGGCATCTTCAGAATGTTTTTGTTTCCTGAACTGTGACCAAAACAATTCCTTGTTTGAATTTTTAGCTGAACCCCACTTCAAAAATGATGGTCCCCATCTCCTAGGTACAGAAAAAAAAAAGGCCTGCTAAAATCAGAAAATTAAGAATGTTAGACATAAATTTAGATTTTGGACAGTAGATTTTTAAATACTAAATACTAAAAAAAATCATCTTAATAATCAAGATGAAAAAATAAGATTTCCTGTTCTGTCTCTTTTCTCTTGTTCAAGTTCAATGACACGTCTGATGGCCCTTACCGAATTTACAGTGGGAAAAACAATATAAGCCAGACGGGAATTATACAGAGTTATAAAAACAACAGGTATACAATATTTCGGAAGAAGCAGCTATATTTATTTATTTTCAAAATTTACAACGGTTTAGTTTAGCAATTATGTTCTATTTTGTGAACTCTTGCAGGATCTGTTATATATATATATATATATATATATATATATATATATATATATATATATATATATATATATATATATATATATATATATATATATATATATATATATATATATATATATATATATATATATATATATATATTTGTTTTCTGATGTTTTCGCGGGGTGTTTGTATGTAGGTCTTTGGTTCTTCGGGTTTTCTCCCACGTAGAATTTGAAGTGTCTTGGCGACGTTTCGACGAAGTCTCATTCGTCATCTTCAGGCTGGTGCTTTCGGCTTCTGCTTCTAGGAGCAATGTGAGATTTTAGCTGTTTCTTCCTTTTAACTGCCAGTGGGGGTTTGAACTGATTGGCTGGGAGCTCATCTGTGTTCTGATTGGGTGGAGGTGTGTTCTGATTGGTTAGAATCCTAGAAGCAGAAGCCGAAAGCACCAGCCTGAAGATAACAGATTTCCCCGGAGCTGGGCTGGCCCATTCACTCACACACACATAACTGTGATGAAATCAGTTTATTAATGTTTCCCATCAGTTCCCTTTAGCAAGACTCAGAATTGTCCCAAAGAAGTCCAGTCACAAGCAAGCCAATATTAGTCCATGAAACAAATGAAAATTGCTCAAACCAAATACAATAGTGGCCAGAATTGTGGAAACCTTTTGGGAAAAGTGTACAATAGAAAGAAATGCCATCTTTCGTTAAGTTTCCACCCATTTTTATTCTAATTTCTTTATAACTGTAGCCTTGTTCACTTAATAACACTATTTTACATTGCTTTCTGGGCAACCAGTCAACTCTTTGCGCCATTGCTTTAATTTTATTACGTTTTGCAAGCTCACTAAATGAAAGGACACACACAAAAAAAACCCAACCAACTTGATAGCGATCACATAACACACTGACAAATGTCCTCCTCTCCACTTCAATACATGACATCAATCACTGGATCCTACTGTGATCTGATTGGCTCATGGCCAAAACAAGACGACACCCAATTGGCTCTCTAAACACTCATGCTCATTGGCTACCATCAGATGAAGGAAAGCTACCTGAGATCAACCTAAGCAAATTGTGCTTCCTTTTTCTGGCTATCTGGCTACAACTTTTCATAGAATACAGTACAGATAACTGAACAAACTTTGTTGCATGACATTCTTGATTAAATTATCTTTCCATTGATACGTAATTTTATGGTACTACTCCAAAAAAAAAAAAGTGGTGTTATTAGCCATCCAACCTGAAAAATACACTTTTCCCAAAAGGTTTCCACAATTTTGGCCACTACTGTAGTCAATCAGATTATGTTTGCTATACAAATACTATCCTAGTCTTGTATTATTTTACACATACATTCCTCCTATCTTAACATAAATGATTATATATATATATATATTTTAAAAGGGATGGATTATAAAAAACCTTGAGAACAGAATTGGAATTCCCACACTTCCTTAGCTTCAGAAGACAAATATTTAGCTGGGAAAACTGCATGGCATCCATTGAGTTGCATATTCTTTCTCTCTCTCTCTCTCTCTCTCTCTCTCTCTCTTAGGACCGTTGAATACTGGCAAAGTTATTGTGCTATGGTGAATGGCACCGGTAAGTCTGTCAATGGAACAATATCAAACATGTATTTCTGAGTAGAACACCCAACACACATTTTGGCATGCATTAAAACAGAGGTTTTTTGTTTGATAATATGGATGTTATTAGGTATGATACCGGTAATTCATTGGATGAAATTAGAATTTTGTCTCATGGACTTAAATGATTTAAGGCTGATATTACTTGTCAGCTTAAAGAAATTGATTGATGGATTAGATATGTATAGAATAGATCAATATTTTATTTTAATTGGAAGATATTATTGGAAGAAGAAATAAACAAGACTTATGATAAAATTAAGGAATTAGGATACATTTGGAAGGGATACCTGAACTGATAATGTGTTTATTGAAAGTTAAATTTGATTATGGTATTACAATAAAGCTCTAAAACAGGTTTAGGATTAATAGAAATTTAAGTTAGAAATGGACTATTTTAAACATATTAAGCTATTTGAGGGAAATAGAGGGGAAATATTTGATGTATTGATTGAGTTATCTATATATGTTTTATCTTTGGATTTTTGATTAGCCCAGCACCACGGTGTGTCTCAAGCACTTTGTCTTAAGAATTAAAAAAAACAATAAAATTTATTTCAAAAAAAAAAAAAGAGTTCCCCAAACGTTTGGGGATGGTGGCCCGGAGTGGGGGGAGCAGGGAAAGAAAGGATGGTTTTATGGGAGGGATAAATGCATGCACGTGCGTGTGTGTGCACATGAACACCCATTGTTTGCATCCACGATGCTCATGGTGATGTGAGCGCTTGCATGTGGGGCTGTAGGCACTTGCGTGTGTGAGGCCACAAACACCTGTGATGATGCTCGCACTCTTGGGGCCGTGAACACCTGTGATGCTTGGGGTGACACTTGTGCAGTGGGGCCTTGAATGCCTGCAAAGCTCACAGTGATGCTCGCACGAGTGGAGCTATGTACATGCATGCATGTATGCACACTGGCCAGCCACACACACAGCCTCTGCATTAAAATAGGCAAGGTTGGAACTGAAGCCTGTTTGGTAAGATAAGATCCTAAAAAAAGAGAAAGGATGAGAGGCAAGGTTGCTAGTCACTATTTATGAATCTTCACAATCTCTGGCTAAATTATTAAGCTACTTTAGGGACCTAGAAAGGGGACAAATGCTGAGTTTTGGGTAGGCTGCTGGAGTCCAAGTGCATATGGATGGGATTGGTGTGATGACCTCACCATTCAAATGTCTTCATTTGGTCTGATCATGGCTTGCAGCAGAGACACCAAGTACACCTACAAGGTTTTCTGAAAGGGGACCAAGACACAACCCCAACATTTAGAGATAGAATATCTATCGGAGGAATGTTAAGCTTGTTCTCTGTTAGTGTATTGTTTCGACAACTATTATGTTTCCTACATTAATTAAAGAGCACTGTAAGGCTGAGGGTTTGTTCTCTGAGCTTGTGGGTCAGTTTCTGAATGTTTTATTACCAGCAATGATGGGAGTCAGCCGTTTTGCACCGGTTCGGTAGAACCAGTAGCTAAATTTTGTTGAGTTCAGAGAACCGGCTGTACCCATGCTGCTTCTGGAAGTCCGTTCTAGGCCTCGGAGGCCTGGAGGAGATCTCCCAGGCCTAAGAATGGCCCACTGGAAGTGCATGGATATCATCTCTGGAAGTCCATTCTAGGCTTGGGAGGCCCAGGCCTGCATCCACTGCAGAGAACTGGATGTTCAGGTATTTGAATCCCACCACTGGTTATCAGCTTGGTAACATCTTCAGTGGAGTTTGAGGATGTCAGTGTCAGTGTTCTTCTATTTATAAGGGCTTCAGGTGTGTTGAGTGAGGGTCTTGTGATGGGTCAGGTGTGAATCATAGTGAGAGGCTTGTGATGGGTCTTACGATGGAGAAGTTACATCAGGAGGGGGTCATTGGGAGGTGAATCGCTGGTGGAAGGGGGCCTTGTGAGGGATGGTTGAGGGTTGGTGCCATCGCTGGCTGGCTGTGTGGTTGATTTGAATCCTGAGGGGTTCCTAAGCTGATTGTATGTCCATGTGTCTGTTGATGGAATTGCTTGTGGAGTGCCAGGCTTCTAAGAACTCATGAGTGTGGTGGGTGGTAGTGTGGCTGATGATTTTAGTGTAGCTCTACCCACACCGACAGCAAACAACTCCAGTGTGGTTGGAACTGGTTAGGGAACCAACCCACAAGCTTGGAGAATGAACGTTCCCCGACACCCTACCCCAAAGCTACAGATATTTGCCACTATTGCAAAGAAAACTGTTCTGGAACCTTGCTCCATCAATGTTCATTGTTAAGGTTAAAAGAAACTTCACAATCCTGGGTAGCTTCCCATGCCTTGACTAATGCTTGAGAAATAGATTTCCAGCTTGAAGCTCTTTACGAGTCCAAATTTGCCTTCAGGTCCTAGGGGTGTAAACTCCAGGAAAAAAAATGTTAACCTGCCTTTTGTAAGAAGGAGAAGATACTCTTTATTTCTTTAGTTCTCAAATGCTTGCCTTGGCCTCTGATACTCCAACCATTAGAACTGAAGAGCTGAGTTGGATGAACAGGGAATCAGTCAGACCCAACCTTAGTTGTAAAGCCGTGCTTTGAATTCAGATGCAGGGATTTTGTATGAGCTGCAAGGCTCACCATTCACAACATGTTCTGATTGTAACTCAACAGATGGAGCGTCGTTCCACCCTTTTATCGACAAGAGTGAAGTGCTGTATTTCTTTTCCGCAGATATTTGCAGGTAAAGGATTTTGAGCAAATGAGGCTAATTCCTTTCATTCCAAAATATAGGTAGTTCTTGATATATGATTACAACGTGGGGGGCAGGGTTTCTGTTGGCGGGCAAGGTGTTTGTTAAGTCAATCACCCCTGATTTTACAACCTTTTTTGCCACAGCTGTTAGGCAAAACACTGCATAATAATAATAATAATAATAATAATAATAATAATAATAATAATAATAGTAATAATAATAATAGTAGTAGTAGTAGTAGTAGTAGTAGTAGTAGTAGTAGTAGTAGTAGTAGTAGTAGTAGTAGTAAAGTTGGAAGGGACCTTGGAGGTCATTGAGTCCAACCACCTGCTCAAGCAGGAAACCCTACACCATTTCGGACAGATGGCTGTCCAGTCTCTTCTTAAAAACTTCCAGTGTTGGAGCATTCATCACTTCTGGAGGCAGGTGGTTCCACTGGTTAATTGTTCTTACTGTCAGGAAGTTTCTCCTTAGTTCTAGGTTGCTTCTCTCCTTGATTAGTTTCCATCTGTCGCTTCTTGTCCTGCCTTCAGGCACTTTGGAGAATAGCTTGACTCCCTCTTCTTTGGGGCAGCCCCTGGGATATTCAAACACTGCTATCATGTCCCCCCTCATCCTTCTCTTCATTAAACTAAACATACCCAATTCCAGCAACCATTCCTTATATGTTTTAGCCTCATAAGGAGAATGTGGCTTCCCCAGTTGACTTTGCTTGTTGGAAGCCAGCTCGGAAGGACCCAAATAGCAATCATCCAATCCCAGGTTGCCTCATCCGTCATAAATACATGACCAAATTTTAATCACGTGACTATGGGGATAAAGAAATGGTCATAAGTGTGATGACCAATCATAGATCACTTTTTTTTTTCTTCAGGGCACTTGTAACTTTTTGACGGCTTGCTAAATGAACGGTTGTAACTCAAGGACTACCTGGGATAGAATTTTGAAAAATCAGCAACATTCAACGGCTGGATGTCTAAGTTCATTGAGCTGGGTGCCTAATTGAACAAGAGGGATTGGCAGCTTCTCTATTAAAATTGTAACTCAGAATCCAGTTTACCCTCGAACTGTTAGCATTCAGAGACCTTAACCGCTTCGTTACCACCTCTACTATTTCGGGAACCAATTGAGGTTCTTTTCAAAATTCTAGATTTCAAGGCCATCTGAGGAGACGCTTTGTTTTTATATGGCTATTTAGAACTTCTGCCCCCCAAAGAACGGTGCAGTTCTGTTTCTGCCTTGGTGAGATGCCAGTCACTCCTACCTCACCCAGGTGGAGAGCAATCTGATCGAAGATCCCCTCAGTTTGATCAAGGAATGAGATCCAAGAGGTTAGATCATAGATCCCATCTTTGGCAACTTGAAGACCTGTGACTTCAAATCCCAGAATTCTGGCTGAGGAATTCTGGGAGTTGAAGTCCGTAAGCTTTCAAGTTGCCAAGGTTGGAGACCCCTGTGTTAGATGATCAACCGATTCTTGGAGAAATGTGATTGGTGGCTACAAGATTGGTGGATGTCCCACAGGGGCTTTTCCAAAAGGCAACTTGGACTTTGTTTTTCTTTG